>PVIW01004790.1:0-79678 GCA_004026585.1 Noctilio leporinus | reverse complement strand
ACCATCGGTGGATGATTGGATCAAAAAACTTTGGTACATTTACACAATGGAATTCTATATGGCAGAAAGATAGAAGGAACTTGTTCCACCCTTTGCAGCAACATGGATGGAACTGGAGAGTATTATGCTTAGTGAAATAAGCCAGTCAGTGAAGGACAGGTATCATATGATCTCACCCATTACGGGACAATAATGAGCAAAACTAACAACAAGCAAAACAGAACCAAGTGTATGAATACAAGGAATAGGCCTGCAGTGGTCAGGGGGAACGGGGTTAGGGGGAGGGGGGAGGCAGAGGCAAAGAAGGGGAGCAGCTTAGACAAGAACATAGTATGGGGGAACCATGGACATGGACAACAGGTGGGATTGACTTTGGGGGGAATGGGTGGGTGGGGAGGGGGACAGAGGGGAGCAAAAAGGGGATAGATGTAATACAACAACAATAAAGTTAAAATTAAAAAAAAAAAAAAAAAAAAGGTGTGATGACTTGGGCCACCATGGCCATGTGGTGAGAAAGGGTTGGATTCTAGGAACATATAAATAGATGTGCATCTATATGTGCATTTTTATAACAGGTTTATTGAGTTATACACTCCAATTCACCCATTTAAAATGTACTCACAGATTTTAATGTATTCACATGTTTGTGCAACCATCAATTAATTTTAGATCATTTTTGTCATCCTAGAATGAAACCCAGTACCCTTGAGCTATCATCCTTCAGCCCTGGTGGCCACTGACCTATGTTCTGTCTCTATAGATTTACCTATTCTGGACAATTCATATGTGAGGTCTGTCCTGAAAGTACCAGCCATGCAAACTTTTAATTATATTGACATTTGCTCAATACTTTCAGGACAGACTCTGTAGGTAGACCCATACAACTCATAGTTCTTTATAAATCTTTCACCTAACAGAATGTTTCGATCAGAATATATTTCCCATGGAGGGAATTCATTGACTAATTGGGCATCTTGCATCAGAAAAAGAGAATAATGAATGATTCCAATGTTTGTGCGTGTGTGTGGGTGTGTGTGTGGGTGTGTGCACACGGGTGTGTTTGGGTAGTGTTTGAGCAACTGAGATGGGGAAAACTATAAGTGGTATAGGTCTGGGGGATAATCAAGAATTTATTTTAAACATGCTAATTTGGGTTGCCTATTTGATATTTAAATCAAGAAGGTAAATTGTCACTTGATACACGATTTAGGAGTTCAGTGAGGAGGTCTAGCTAAAGATGAAAACTTAGAAGTCATCAGCATATCTACATAAATGTTATCATAATAAGACCATTAACTCCTGGAGGTCAGAGACCATTGTCTATATGGAAACCCTCTGAGTTATGGGGATCTTCCTTAAGGACAGCTCATGCTTACTTGAATAAATTGTTGCGCAGAAGTTGGGCCAGTCTTCCCTTCTTTGATTGAGCCTGGAAGCTCAATCAAGATGTCAGGCTCCGCATAAGGACAGTTTTTCACCATTCTAATACAACCCTTCTTAGCTTCATGTCTACTTCTACAATATTAGAGGTGCTCAATCTGTAACTGCACTCCTTGGCTCTTCCTTTGTACCTTGTTTTTCCCTGCATGAAATTCTCCCAACCACTGGCTCTTTTTCTGTTTTTGTCTCATTCTTAGTGTTTGATTGTACAATACAATCTTCTCAACTTCATTAAATCTTGGATTGTCAGATCAGCCATTCCAGTTCTCTACTTTCTTACCTTACTGTGGAACAACCTGAGGAATGCCTCTCTTCAGCCAACCTGTGACCATCTTACCTGTTTCTCTTGACCTCTAAGGAAGTTCCCCAGTCTTGGTACTATTGACATTTTGGGACATAGGAGTCATCGGGGGCAGGATGTCCTGGGCACTATAGGATGTTTAGCACTATCCCTGGTCCCTACCCACCAGATGTCTGTAGTGTTAGCTGTGAAAAACAAAAATGTCTCCAGACAGTGTTACCTACGTGCAAAATCACTCTTCCTACTATATTTGAAAAACACTGTCCTAAAGAAAAATGCAGTAACTGTGACAGGAAGGCCAGGTCTAAACTTCATTTTATAAGCCATCCTTCACTCATGTATATACTTAACCTTTTAATTCCTACTACACTGGACTTACTAGGCTGTGACCAATTTTGTTTTTCTTTCTTCCTTTTTAATTTCTCCTTTCCTCTCCCTCTTCTTAGTTCATCTAAGAAGCCATACGTGAGCCACAGAATAGTAATACCCATGGAAAATAAATATAAAAATGAAGGCACACTTACATGGTTTGATACAAAAAGGACAATCAGTAGTTTTCATTAAAACAGAGTTGCTCTGAAGAATTAATGTTCCCCATGTTTAAAGCTGTTACAAACACACAGCAGTCAGAAAATCTGCAATATCATGCATTCCCAGTTCCTAATAGTCTTCTGATGCAAACTATTCCTTACACCAACATCAAATGGAATAAAAGCCCATGTGGATTTTATTTAACACTGTAGCAGCTGGCTAGTAGTATTGTAAGAGAATGGCTTTCTACTCTTGGGGTCCAGCCTGGAAACAGAGGTAATGGAGGCACTGCTTGGGATAGCACCTCCAAGTTCCAATCGGGGACTAAGCTGGTGACCGCACCTTCTCTGCTATGCTTACATCACAGAGCTGGTGCACAGAGGCAGGCGGTGAGTGTTGTTGAATTGAGGGGGCTCCAATGTGGCTCTAAAACAATTTTGTTTCTAGTTTATGAGAAGGAGAATTGAGATGAACAGTGTTAAGAATGGTTCCTGGCATCATGCAGCAGCATCCATTATATTTTTCAGTAAGTGCTACTTTGGTAGGCATTGTAAGGAGTTATAAAAGCAATCATGGTCCTTAGGTAATGTTCTGCCTATAGAGGCTGGCAAGAAAAATAAGAGAACTGTACAGAAAATGCAAATATGTGTAACTGCATCTACATTTCCATCATCCCAAGAGCTAAACAATTGTTGCTGGTGGAAACAGAGTGAATAATGAGAACCAAGCAGGATCAGTCAATAACCACCCAGGATAAATTGCTAATCAGAAGTGGAGTTAGCACAGGCTGATAAATAAATAACAAGGTTACTTGATCTGAAGAAGGAACCTGCTTTCCCTCTTGTTGGTAATTATATCAATACAAAGGAAGACAACTTGGCTTTCACTTGGTTACGGCAGATGATGTTGTAAATCAATTCCGTGTTTGCAAGCACCCTCTCCAGCAGTCGTCTGCCTGGTGGGGGTGGGGGTGGGGTGTTAAGCAGCAGCTAACCCCAGTTTGCATTGCTTGAGTAGTTTAATGATTATCCTTGTGCCTAGCGTGTGTCTGCGCAGGAAAGCTTGGGCTCAAGTCCATGCATAGCCACCTTTTCAGACTTCACTGTGCGCACCAGTTACCTGGGGATCTTGTTAAAATGCAGATTATTCATCAGTAGGTCAGGTGAGGGGCTCACAATGACTTGTAATAAGCTCCCAGGTGATTCTGACATTGCCATCTGAGGAGCATGCTTTGAATAGAAGAATGCTGGGGAGAGGTAGGGAGAGTCCATCCATTTCAGTGAGGGGTGGAATCTGAAAGAAGTGGGAATAGAAAGAAGAAATGTGTGAATTTACTCTTACTCTTCAGTTTCTCTTCTCTCCCTGCAGGAATATCAACCTCTTCCCTTCCACCCCTGACTCTCTGTGTACACGCTAGGCCAAGAGAGCGGATGCAATTGGGTCTTGGTGTTTATAACTGCTTCTGGATGACTATCACATGTGGGCTGATTTGAGAGACACTGACTTATCATCTTTTAAAACCAATTTATATTCACCTTTGAACCTGTCTTAATTCAGCACATAGAATTACTATATGCAATTGAATTATTAATGTTATTTTTTAAAAGATTTTATGTATTGATTTTTAGAGAGAGGGGAATGGAGGGAGGTAGAGAGGGAGAGAAACATCAATGTATGGTTGCTTTTCACCTGCCTCCAGCTACAGACCTGGCTGGAGACCTGGCTTGCAACCTGGTCATGTTCCCTGGCTGAGAATTGAACCAGCAACCTTTGGGTTCGCAGGCCAGTGCCTTTTCCACTGTGCCACCAGCCAGGGCTATTAATGCTATTTTTGTTGGTGAGAAACTACATTAATCATCTAATATGTAACACAGTTTATCTTTGCTCCAATTTGGATATTCCTGAGAAGCAGAGTATCATTGCTTGTCACCTGGAAGCCTAGGTACTCCTGATGGCCTCCTAAGTGGATTTGCTTTCCTGTCCATGCTCACACTGTGGCCGGTTCTCTAGTTTCTTCTGTTGTTTCCCCAGGATCTTGGGCCAGGTGCACACTTCTGGGACCCATCCTAGGCCTACTGACCCAGAATAAGATCTCACTTTAATGCTTGAGCATGTCACTCTCTGAGCGCCACCTTGGATGTCTCCACCCAGTCCACGCAGGGCCCAGCTCAGGGCTCCTGAGTCTGTAGAGATGGAGTGAGACTGCTTTCCAGCCCATGTTGTCATTTTCAATCAGATGCTGGTGTAGCATTTTTCATCCAGTGAAACCAGACACTTGTGTGGAAACATTTCCCCTAAGAAGTCAAGTTCTGGATAAATGAATTACTTTTGGGTCTGCGCTGCTTCCCAAAGGCCCAGGGAGGTGTGTGTGAGGGTCCGAGGAGTACTGACTGTCACCTGTGTCTGGTGGTGCCTCTTACATTCTAGCAGTAGGGTTTCTGCTCAGAGATGGCCTCCAAATTACAACACTCTGGGCCTCCTTTGATCTTTTCTAGAATATCAACCTGAGAGCCCAGGTTTCATAAATGTCCCCATTGATGAATGGAAGTATCTGTGTTCCAAAATGAACATGCCAAAGGCAGGCGGGCTATTTTCCTCTGCAGCTTCCTGCCATTTGCGGTGTTCTCTTCGTAAACCACAGGGTTCGGCACTGACTCGCGGCTGTTTACAGAGCTCCAGCGGTAATTAAGTCAAATTGGATCTGCTCTCTGAGTATGGTGAAGAAATATACTGACATCTTTTATGTACAAGCTGGAAGAGGGGGAGCAATTCTTGTCAGTTTTGATAGACGTAGAAGCTTGGAGCATGTAAAGGAGGGAAATGTTTATAGATAACACAGAAGCAGACCTGCCGTTGCAGCCCCATGGCATCACAGGGCTCAGAGAGAGGAGCTGACAGGCCAGATTGCCGAGGCTGGGAGGAAAGGAACCCCCAGAAGTGGAAAGGAGCAAACTCTGTAGAGAGTCCCGGCTGGATTGGAGGGTTAGTGGGTAGTAGCAGCATGCTCTGTGTGAACATGGCAGAAATATCTACTCTACAAGATGATGTTGCTGCACCTTCCAACCTGGTTGGCTCTACCACATAGCTTTCTTTTATTTCGCTTTTTCACAAAATCGATCCCATTCTGAAGTAATCCTATTTCTTAACTGAGTTACTTGCTATTGTTTGTCTTCACCAGAATTTCAGTTCTACAAGAATGGGGGCCTTACTTGTCTTGCTCATTGCTACGTGTTTAGAGCTTGGTACTGTGACTAGAAAATATTAGGAGTTATATTCGTTTCCTGTGGTTGCCATAACAAATGATCACAAACTGAATGGTTTAAAACAACAGAAATGGACACTCACAGGTTAGGAGTGTAGAAGTCAGAAATCAAGGTGTTGACAGGGTCGGTTCCTTCTGGAAGCTCTGTGGCACAGTTCGTTCCATGACCCTTTTCTATCCTCTGGTAGTTGCTGGCCATCCTTGGGGTTAGTCCCTTGACTTGTATCTGCACCAGCCCAATTTATGCCCCCATCATCACCTGGGCTTCTTCTCATGTTTGTCTCTGTGAGTCCTTTCTGCTTCTTATAAGGATGATGGCCATTGGATTTAGTGTCTACTCTCTGCCAGTATGACCTCATCGTAACCGATTTCATCCGCAAAGACTATTTCTGAATAAGGTCCTATTCTGGGGTTCTGAATGCATGTGAATTTTGGGGGACCTATTTAACCTACTATAGGTACCCAACAAACATTGTTGACTAAATGAGTCTAAGGTTTTGTTTGACCTTAAGGCTTACGCCCCAGAGGAAACAGAGGGTAAAAGGAAGAGAGGGCTATCTTTGGTTCTAAGTCATCTAGGGGGAAACTCAACCTGTCTGCTGACATCAAAACCCTCTTAGTTCGTGGACATTGGAGAGGGAACATTGTTTTTTCACAAGAAGACGTTGGTGGGTTTCTAGGCACAGGCAGCTAGGGCATTAGCAGGGCTCTGGGACTCTAAGCTCCCCACATGTAACTTGGGGCTATGACACTGACCCCAAGCGGGGCTCTCAGGAACCCAAATGTGCTCTGGGTACCAGCAAGGAAGGATCTTGAAGAAAATAAGAGCATCTAGAGAAAATATCTAAATTAAGAAATTATTTTTAAAATCACCAAAGTCATCTTCATGAGAAAAATGAAAATTTAGTTGGATTTTCTTAGACTTATATGGGGTTAAGGATTATTTTAATTTTGAAGTTCATATTGGCTATGGATCCTATAATGTTCTCAGTACTCTCCAGTGGTTTTAATGAAGATCTTACTAAATCCCAACAGTTCTGAAAGCTTGATCAGACTAAAGGGGGTGGGGGAGAAATAGCTGTTCTTTCTAATCTGTTGGCAATTTCTGTTTCATTAAGACGTTTCAGGAGAGTCAAGCCAGCAAACTGATTTGTGCAAGGTTCAGGACCTTGAGGAGCTAAGGGGCTCTGCCTGATGATATGGAAGTTACTTTCTTTGGTCAGAGTTGCATCTCTGTGGGATGTTGACCAGAAGGGCCAACCATTAACCCAGGGCAAAGGGGAAACTGTGTTCTGGTGGAGATGCTTAGGGGTCTCAAACTACTTGAGGTCTAGTCAGAGGAAAAGACTAACTCCTTCCCAGGCCTGGGAAGACTGAAAGGCAAGACAGTCATACCACCTGGAGTGGCCTGGTCTGTGGGTCCTTGGATGGATTGAGGTCCAGCAGCCCGTTCTTTCTGTACTATTATCCTCTTGAGTATCCCCTAGCCTGTTCGTTAAGAGACATTATATCCTGGCCTCAGCCATTCTTTAGGGTGTTAATGCTTAAGAAATAGTTCAGGGAAAAAGACAATAGCCATGACACCTAGTTGTGAGCTACCAAGTAATGACTCATGGAAGGGACAAGTTGCTGAAAGAAGATGGTTAACTGAGGTGATGGGTGACATCCAAAACAGACTTGTGTGATATGTAAGTATCTCCATAAAGATTCAGCAATAGTTAAAGAAGGAGAATTCCCCAGGGACTAGGTTTCTTGAAGTTCTCCAGAATGGTTTCTCAGACTTCCAGTGTTTTAAGAATGATTTAAGACAACTAGGGAACCGGGAAACAGGGATTACACATGCTTATTTATATTCTTCCAGAGTTGCTGCCTTTTAACGTTTGATCTCTTCTGATTCAAACTGTGTGCTGTTGTTGCATTTTTATCACCTCATTATGCACTGACCATGGCTAATTTGCTTCTCCCATTGATCTGCCTGCTGCTTCTAAAGTGCCACATCAACGCCCCCTGCACCAGCACAGTGTGGCTGCACTGCTAAGTCTGGCAGCCAGCTCCACACTGTGTGTGGGACTCGTGTGGGACTGGGGCTTCGCCAGGTCCTGAAAGGCATTCACAAAAGGGCCGGCTGTGGTTAAGGCTCTTCCTGGAAGAACAATTAGCATACGATCTTTAAAGTATTTCGTAATTCAGAGTAGCTCTATTTGTTTTTACATAAGTAACTGACAATGTCCTGCTGAGTGGAGTCTGGAAACATACGTTTTAAAACATGTGTCGTCTTAGAAAATAGCTGGAAATTCGCACATGTTTGCATCGTATGATCATCACACTTGTGAGTAAAGTGGAAACATGGTCAACTTGAGTGACTGATCTGTACCCCTCCCCCCTTGATGTGGAGCAGTTTGCTGTGTTCCAGGGGGAGGGAGACCAGGGTTGACTGAGGCCCTTGCACGTGCAAAGGCATCTGCGGGCACCCAGTTACTCTCAGAGACCTCTTCTGCTTCAGAGTCAATGGCATCTTCTGCTCCACAGCAGAAGGAGGGTTTGAACTTTTTATGGGCTCTGATAACAGCTGGGGATTCCTTTTCCCTTCTGTTTCCCTGCCACCCACAGACTCCCAAGAGGCAGGATAAAAGAGAATGTCATTGGTCTTCCTTTCTTCTCTCGCTTTGATTTCCTCCTCTTCCTCTGTGTTTCTGAAACTTTAAAACAAGCAAATAAATAAAACATACTTCATCCTCATTCTCAGCCTTGCTCTTCTTTCTGGGGCTCCTCCCTCCCCCCAACCCAACTGTCCTGCACAATTTCCCTGCTGACTGTCCTCTCAGTTCCCTTTTCTCCTTCCTCTCTTTGTATTATTTAGGACTTGGGTTTGGCTGCTTCCAAGTAGAACAAATAAAAAAGTGGGTCAAACTATATCAATGTTTATTTCTCAGATGACAACATGTGCATGTGGGTGATCAGAGGGCCTGGGAAGATCAGGTTGGTGTAGGGGTCTAGGGGTCCAGACTTCTTGGCCTGCCATCCACTGGTGTTGTCCTCATACTCCTGGTCACTGTTGACACTCTGTGACCCCCAACATCTGAATTCTCTCCCACAGGAGAGAAGAAGGAAGATGTGGAAGTAAAGCACATCTGGTAGGTCCTGGAAATGGTCCTCAGCATGTCCACTGACATTCTTTTGGCCACACCTAGTTGCAAGACAGGCTGGGAGAGGAAGTCCCTAACTGGCAGCCAATGTTCAATGAAAACCAGGGGCCTCTATTATCAGAGGAAGGAAGTAGAGGATGATGTGAGGGGACAAATATCTGTCATTGCCATGCCACTCATGCCATTAAAAATTTTATTGAAAATGACTGAAGATTGAGGTAAAGCAGACTAGACTGTAAGTTGCTAATTGGGAAGAAGAAGGAAAAAAATGATAAACTGTATTAGTAAGTCCAACTATGTTTGTCACCCAATCATGCTCTATAAATACAGAGCTCAGAACAGCCAGTCAGCAGGTTTTATGGGGATCATAAGAAATTCAACTTCATGGGCACTGATGCCAAACATACATGGCTTCCAACCCAGTTATCCCTCTCATTTGCTCTGCTAGACTTTGGCAAGTGACTTCCCTGAACTTGGATTTCCACATCTGTTAAGTGGGGTTAGTAATGATACCTACTTTATTGTGATGGTTCTAGATAGTACATGAGGATTGATTCTTACAATGCTTGATAAAAGGTGAGCACTCAATAATTCTTGGCTGATGTTTTTTACCCTAGGGGAGAAATTGTTTTGGTAGCTAACTATATATGCTGTCCCTAAATTAGAAATTCATAAATGGAAATAGCATTCACAATAATGCCCATGATGAAATGGGGTGGAGATGCAGCTCTGAGACAAGGAGCTGGGGGAGCTCCTTATGGTGTGCTAGGCTGGTGTTTCCAAGAGGTGATCCTGAAGCAAGGATTTGGGAATTGGCCCCAGGAAATACTAATAGTGAAGTGGAGAAGTGAGAAAGGGCACAACCAGGACTCAATCCTGCTGGGAGTTCTGGGGGACAATGTAGAAATGTCTCAGGTTATCTCACCCAAGAGCTAGCAATTCTCTAACTTCAACCAGTTATATGTATAGGTCTGCTCCAAGGCATTTTAACTCCCTAGCATTTCTGCCCTTACCACCATCCAGCTCAGTGGATCAAAGAAAGCCCTCAGGCAAAGAGGCAGCCGTGCATGTAGGTGGAAGCCACTGGGTGACTGATGCTGAGGAGATGAGACATAGGTGAGGTACCCATAGGATGGCCTACGTTTCCCTAGGTGGCTTCACACAGGGCATAGACCTTCCACCTGTGGTCCGGGAGTGGTGACTGTGAAAGTGGTGAAGGCCTGTCCTCCTGCAATCTCTAGCTATGCTGTGACTGTGCATTTGAGGATAATTCAATGATTTGCAGTGTTTAATAAAAAACAGATGGGGTGGGGAATTAAGTACTATAAATCAATGCCCAAAGACTTTTATGTTTTCTGAAATATAGGTTGTTATAGTGAGTAGCCTTGTAGCTCATGGATTAAGATAATTTAGCAATTTATCTTGCAGTCTAAAGGTAGCATTCTCACTCTACTCAATTATAATTATTGTGATCATCATGGACTAAGTGTTCTTGTGATGCCAGGAACTGTGCTAATTGCATTACTATGTGGCTGCATTTAATGCTCATGACTTCTCTGTCATATAGACATTATTCCCATTTTGCAGAGGAGGAAATTGAGGTTTAAGGATAGAGACACCATATCCCTAACTTTGCTTTTATGAGACAGTGAATGCTTGTGCCATGAATGTACTCAGGAGTCTGTGTGAGGTGTGTGAGTTTGTGTAATTTTGCCTTCAACTCCCCACAAGAAAGATGTCCTGCCCATTCACATCAAGTTCTGTTTACCCTCTAATTTGGTGGTGTTGACCCTTTTCCTTTTCCTTTTTTCTTCTCAAATATCTTAAGCCTGGTTAAAAAAATCATTGGAGCTTAGCTTGTCAAAGTCTCTCATGTGCGGCGGGCAGAAACACCGTATTTCAGAAAGTGGCTGCGATGAGGCAGGGCTCATCTTAGTGTGTGGCATTTGTAAGACAAGCTCTGTAATTCACACAGAGTGCTTTGTGCAGAAGGCCAGCCTTTCAATTTACTCTTAAAAATAAATCTAGTACTTCTGAAAGGTCTTCTTCCTAATGAGTAAAATCAGAGAGTGCACCTTGATAATGGCTTTCTGGTTAGCCAGCCTCAGCACTGTCAGAGCTGGCCTACCTGGGGATGCGGCTAAGTATGTGTGATGTGTTTTACATTCTTGGCCCTTTCCCTAGACTGCCATTCCAAGTGCCAGTGGGAGGAGCAAATCATGTTACTAGACAAATTTCTAATCTGTCAGCTCAACATTGAACTTCTTTTATACAGACTGGTAAATAACCCTCAGATGGTAATGAATTGTAATTGTCGCCAAAGAGGAGGACACATGAGGGAGCCAGTTATTTAGATGTACAGAGCTCCAACTCTGCCGTCTTTTGGAGAAAGCTGGTCCTTCAGAAGAGACTGCCATCAGGATGCATGATTTCTAAATGAAAGGCCTGATTGACTTTGCACTGGGCAGCCCTTGTAAGTGAAGATTGGGGAAAATCCTTGAATGTCCTGGGAGCTGCTTGTTAGCAACCAACTGGATAGTCCCTGTGGTTTCTCTCCCATACATGTGCACAACAGGCTAGAATGAGGACTGTAACCTTCTTCTCAAGTGTGAAAATGCATTAAGTTGCACTCTAATTTTGAAGTCATGACTAATGCTGGAGTGAGCAATATGGAATAAATACACACAGGCCAGTCTACACTGTTAGCAGCTTTTGTAACCACTTCCTTTCTCCCCATTTTTGAAAGTACCCTTGCAATTGCTTTGTTTTAGGTTTTAAATAATAAAATTTATATAATGACATATATACACTTAAGAAATTTGGGGGCCCTAGCTGGTGGCTCAGTGGATAGGCACCTGCCTGCAAACCCAAAGGTTGCTGGTTCGATTCCCAGTCAGGGCAAAAAACCAGGTTGCAAGCCAGGTCTCCAGCCAGGCCCGTGGCTGGAGGCAGGTGAAAGGCAACCATACATTGATGCCTCTCTCCCTCTCTGCCTCTCTCCTTTCCTCTCTCTCGGGAAATAATAAAAATAAAATCTTTAAAAAAAACTACTTTGAAAAATTGGGGATCATAATAATATCATAATAAAACATCAACTTTTTCCTTTTTTAATTACATTCATTTGTTCATTATCCATTACTTGAGCAGTGACTGTTAGGCCCTGTGCTTACATACAAGTACTCAGAGACAAAACCCTCACCTCAAGAAACTCATAGCGTTTCTCATAAAATAATGTTATTGTATTGCATGACCTCTTGAGGGTAAATGAAGAATGAAGAGGCATCTTATAATTCATACAACTTGCCCAGATTTCAATGAAAAGCAATAATTGTCAGAGCTCTTTTACTAACACATGTGCTTGCTTTGCATGATAATGCTGTTAAAGATATTATGTTTTTATCATGAATGTCAGTATTCAAACTCTAAATACTGCTGCAGGCCTGAAGCATAGAATTTTATTATTTTTATTGCATTGAGGAAAATTTCAAAAGTGTAATAAGATACTGGTGTATGTTAGTGCTAGTAACCCTCCACACTGACTAGAGTCTCTTAACTCTTTCCTTTTCACATTCTTTTGCAGTGAGAGGTGACTCTCCTGTCCAGAGTTCATTCCTCTATCTTTTCTCTGTGTCCCATCCCTCGCTACCCAGATGTCTATCTCAAGTCCTTGTCCTCCTTCCTGCTTCTGCAGAAGCACCTTTGATAATGAGGTGAATTCCATCAAGATGTCGAAGGGTTCTAAACCCTCCATATTAAGAAATCTATCTGAACCCATGTCCCTTCCCATAACTGCCCTTGTCCTTATTGCTGAGCTACACAGATTTTCTCCCATTTCACTGCACCATCATGCCACTGAAAAGATGTCCACCAACTCATGGCTTCACTGTTGCATAGCTAATGAAGAGTTTTCATTTTAATTTACTTAATCTTTCTGCACCATTGACTGTCGGTCATTCTCACTCTTTTTAATGAACTTAAAGAATACATACAAATGTAATACCCATTCAAGATAAAGTATTCTATCAACACTGGAAGTGCACAAGGTGATAATTTACATCCCCTTCTGTCTGTGACTCTCCAGCCTCACTTCCTTAAGGACCTCTTTTTGACAGTTGTGTGTCCTAGAAATAGTTCTGATCCAATATGAAAAAATTATAATGTGATCACACCACACATATTATTTTTCAATGTGTTCTTTTTATGTATTGTGTTTTGAACATCTTTACATATTGGCATGGATAAATTCAACTTTCAATAACTGCAGCATATTATTGTAAAGTCCCTACTTCTGAAAAGGTGCTGCTCTCCAGACACAGCAGTGCTTCTTCTTTGTGGGCATCTTCTCAGCCTCCTCTGCAGGGACAGTTCCTGGGTCCTGCTCTAGGGACTCAGAGACATAGCTCCTGTCTTCTCCATGGTACATGTCACCTGCTTAATTTGCTCTTACATGCTGTTGACTCTCTAAGCTTTTTCTCCTGTCCACAGTTCTTTTCTGGTTTCCGTCCTTGTTTGCTGCATACTTCCACTTGAATATGCTGTAAAAATGTAAAATTTAACACATTAGGAACTCTGCTTATCCATTTTTGTTCCTATTCCCTAAACCTGCTTCTTCTATTTTCTTAGAGCAACTGCTTATTCCCACCCCAAAATTGCTAATGTCAAATACCTGGAGTTACCCTTTATCCTCAACCTTCACAGGTAATTATCAATTCTTACTGGTCTTAACTGGAAGTATTTTTTTAACACAGCGACTGTTATTTTCCTAATGTAAGCTGCCATACGTTCTCATATAAATTATTGCAATAAACTTTCTAATAAATAGCCTTTCCTATAGTCCTCTTCCACTGTAATCCATTCTTCCCACTGCAGAGAGATATATCTAAGACATAAAACAAGACAACATCTAAATTTCTTCATGTGGCTAGTAAGCACTTTCAAAGCCCTTTTTTTTTCTCTTGTCTTTTATCTAGTTATTTTGTGTCTGAATTCTACACAAGCTAGGCTGGACTTCTCTTGGAAGGCTTTAATGAATCAGGCCATTTCTCATCCAAGGGTCTTTGAACATGCAAACCCTTCTCCCATCTGCATTCTCTTGTTGCAACCTAACTCTTATTCATCTTCTGGTATCAATTTGGATATTATTTATACAGCAAAATTTTCTTCCCTTTCTCTTTAATCTGGTTGTCTGCACATTTCACACATCCATGCCCCTGCCCCTGCTCCAACATTCATAATAACTCTAATAACATTGATGTGTAGGGGCTTGTTCCTATGTGTTTATCTCCCTCTGTACTGTGAACTTGTTGAAGACAACAATCATGGTTATCTTATTTGTAGCTCAATTTGCACATCCTACTACTGCCTAGCCAGAGTAGATTCTCATTCTCTCTCTACAGGGTAATTCAATACCATGAAATGATGTCAACTCCATGAGAACTGACAACACTTTCCTGGTTTCCTTTCTGTTGATTGAGGTGGGAAGGTACCTATGCTGTATACTTCCTTTTTCCTGACCCCTGCTTATCCTCCAATTTTACATTTTTAATTTTTTCAGGGAACTCAAATAGAAACTGGATTCCTAGGTTCTTAGTAGAATTGGGAAATGGCTAATAACCTTTTCTAGTTTTTGACCTAGTTTATATGCACATATCTCCTGTGACAGTATCCTCTCAGAACACATGTCTGCCCTTGGTGTTAGACACCTCTGTACATCCAACTTGTCATTGTCATGAGACTGCAGTATCATTCTGATTCTCAGTAGACTCTTTTACCATAGCTAGCAGATGGTCATGGCATTGGCCTAGCAAAGACCTGAATCTTAGAATTCTCAGGAGTTGGCTACATGACAATAGAGAAACTGGAGGGTAAGGAGAATATTAGATGTTAAGATAAAGTAAAGATGTTCAGCACTCTACTACATGGATAAAAATTAGTTGTTGGCAGGAGAAAATGTGTATGACCAGAAAGGTGATGGGTCTCTTGAGGTCTTCTTGAATGAAGTGACCATCCTATATATTCTTTTTTTTTACTTTAATTTTATTGTTGTTGTATTACATCCATCCCCTTTTTGCTCCCCTCTGTCCCCCATATTCTTGACTTAATCACTAGGTCTAGCCAGATTGAGGCAGTTTATTGACTGCTGTGTTCTATTGACTTAATGATGGAGAGATGGGATGGATCCATAAAATATTTAGAATGCAGAATTTATAAGATTAATGATTATATTTGGGGAAAGGGACTTGGAGAGACTGGGAATAGATTTCTAGCTTAGTTAACTAGACAAATGGTTATCAAAAACAAAAATCAAACAAAACAACAAACAAAACAGAATAAGAAGTAAGTTTAAATTTAGGAGAAGAAGAATATGATTTTAGACATTTTAAGATTGAGTTCCCTGTGGGATATTCAGGAGCCGATATAAGGTTGTGATGCTCATGAGAAATATTAAAATACAGATTTGGGGATTTCTCCACATTGCCTTTCACCTGCCTCCACATACAAATAGTAATTGAAATCAGAGCAGCAGAAAAAAATTGGCTCTTAATCTTTTCTATAATTTATAGTTAAGGCAAACATCCCCCATTCAACTCTGCTACTCCTTTGCTCTGAATTTCTAAACCAGGTCTTTCCCCTTCCTGGGTCTAGCACCATTTCCTGAAACACCAGCACAGATGAGAACCCAGGTGCCTCTTTAAGGCTGGGAGGGGAACTCTGAGAGGTAATGTGAGAAAATGGAGATGCCCTCATGTTTTAGAGGTAGGTGGAGTGAGAGGAGCACACTGGAGAAACAGAAGGACCTGTCAGAAAAGCAGGAGGGACTGCAGTAGACCCTATGTCACAGAAGCTAAAGAGGGGGAGCTTTGAGAAAGAGGGGTGATCAAGAAACAATTTCTGAGTCTCCTTCAGAGCTGGTGAAATCTGAGTTGCTTTACGTGCTTTCTCCCAGAAGACTGACCATAGTTGCCCTATTGCTTGTTGTTTCTTATGATATTTTTCATCTTCAACAGAGTTTCTAAAAGGAGATAGTGAAGTAGAATAGAAGGGTTTTCCTCAGAAAAGTCTAACATTTGGAGGAACTTTGGGGAACTACCTTTAAAGTGATTTACATACTAAGTTCTGTCTGTGGGTGAAAGGCTCAACCAATGCTCACTCAGATTCTCATCCCTGAGGTGGCCATTCCATTGGCTTTCTATCTTGAGCAAGACTGCTTCCTTCTGTTTGTCTCACTATTTGAAAACCCTTTCCTTAGATATTAGTCTCCCCACTGATCACAAAGATGGGTACATGCTAGTTTAAGAAGACTTTAAAAATTATCTTTATTAAGTATAATTTATTTCATTATTTTTAGAAAGAGGGCAAGGGAGAGAGGCAGAGAGACATCAATGTATGATTGCCTTTCATTTGCCTCCAGCCACAGACCTGACTGGAGACCTGGTTTGCAACCTGGTTATGTGCCCTGGCTGGGGAATCGAACCTGCGAGCTTTGGGTTCGCAGGCCGGCACCTTATCCACTGGGCTACCAGCCAGGGCCTTATTAAGTATAATTTAGTTTTGCTTTTAAATATACAAAATTTAATTTCTTAGAGTAGTTTTTTGGTTCACAGCAAAATTAAGAGGAAGGTACAGATTTCCTATATGTGCCTTACCCCCACACATGCACAACCTCCTCTTTATCAACATCCCTCACCAGAATTGTGTTTTTGTTACAGTTGGAGAGCCTACACTGACACATCATTATCACCCAAAGTCTATAGTTTGCATTAGGGTTCACTTTTGGCGTTATACATTCTATGGGTTTGGATAAATGTGTAATGGTATAATGGCATTTACTCACCGCAAGATGACTTTTGACTCCTATATTTTGACTAGGTTGCTAAAAGAAGCACTCAATTTTCAATTTAGAAAAACTGAATTCGGTTCATAATTATTTTGTAATTTTTTAAAAAGTCATTTTATATTTTGTTCACAGCTACTTGATGAGCCTATGTCCTAACATTCTCTACAAATAAACAGCCAAGTCAAAATGTCCTGGTTTGGCAAAAATGATCCTTAGGACCCATTGTATTGCTTTTTTTTTTAAAGATTTTATTTATTATTTTTAGAGAGAAGGGCAGGGATGGATGAGGGAAGGGAGTGGAACATCAACATATGGTTACCTTTCACCTGCCTCCAGCTACAGACCTGGCTGGACACCTGGCTTGCAACCTGGTATGTGCCCTGACTGGGAATCGAACCAGCAACCTTTGGGTTTGCAGGCAGGCACCTTATCCACTGATCCACCAGCCAGGGTGATTGTATTGCTTTATACTGGCAATTGGAGATGGACTGTGAGGTAGAGATGGGATAGAACAGACTGCAACAGCAGTTATTTTAAATGCAGGATGATCATTTCAGCTACTTGTGGCTGTGTTTAAGGGCAGAGGGAAGGAGTTGAGTATCAGGCATTGTTTTGGGTGCTTCCTACCCACATATTGTTAGGTAAGTATTTCAATTCCCATTTTACCCAGGAAAGAACTAATGATCAAAGAAAAGAACTCATTCAAGGCCACATTGTGTAAATTGCAGACATTCACAACTCAAGAAGTTCTCAATGCAGGAAGGTTGCTTAAGAAAACGGTGAGACTGTACACTTGATTTGGGGAACACAATGACTTTATCGTAGTGCTATTTTTGTTTCAGTGCCAATAATCACAATATTTTCCCAGCAAGATACTAATGTTTTGTCTTTTCTCCCACTTGCTCAAATGAGTCAGAGACTTTAAGAAGCTTAAAAAGGCGATTGAATAAACTGTGCTTGTAGAAGCACTTACGGTTTAAGGAGTTTCGGCTGTTCCAGGTTATGTTAAATAGAAGAATTATAGTTTTAAGATAATTACATGTTCCTTTTGATAAAGCAAAAACATTCACAAACATAGGCATAGATTCAGACTGGTCGCTGAGTTGGCTGCTGCCTGTGATTAACTTGTGGTAATGACTTGAGAGAAATTGAGTCCTGAAGGATCTTAGTGAGTTAAGGAAGAAGTGGCCTGGCTCAGTGGGTTACCCTTTCTTACCCTAGAAGGCCAGCCATGATTGGAGGCTATGTTTTTCACAGATGATTAAGAAAGGACATATGTATAGGAGGCACTGAGAAACATCAACTAAAGTTGTATAACTACTTGCAATGTATTATATCAACTCTGAGTGTTTTCATAAGTTGTATTGAACTAAAATTTATTGATTGCTTCTACTCTGTGCCCTTTGCTGATTTCTTGACATCTATCTTCAAACCTCCATACTTCTCAGGGCCAGGACCTATATGTTTTCTCTCCATCTGTAGGCACTACATCATCCCAATTCATCAAGTATCATCTGGAAGGTGATGATTTCAAAGCTAAATCCTCAGTTCAACCTCCAATCTTGTGCCTCATACCCTTCTTGACATCATTTTTTGATATCTAAGAGGCTTCTTAAGCTCATGTTCAAAGTACACTGATCTTTTAGTCACCATCCTTCCACCTTCCATTGGCCCATCCTTCCTGAAACTTAAAAAAAAAAAGTCTGTCTTTCCAGTTGCCCCAGCTAAATAATTTTTGAGTCATTTTTGACTCTTTCTCCCACCCTCTTACATCTGAACTACCAACATCAACTCCTATTGGCTCTATCTCCAAAATATATCTGGAAGCCAACTATTTCTTATCACGTATATTTCTATCATCCTGGTCCAAGCCACTGTCTCCTCTTATCACCCTTGTCCCTATTCTCAACATAGCAGTTACAGTGATCCTTTTCAATGAGATTTAAAAGATTTTATGTTCTTATGCTCAAAACCCTTAAGTGGGGTTTCTACCACTCAGAACACAAGTCAAAATCCTTATAGTGGTCTGCACCTCCCTGTGACCCACCCCCCATCCCCCATCTTCTCTTACCATTTTTTCTGTGGCTTACTTCACTCTAGTCACACTAATCTCTCTGCTACTTATTGAATATACCAGGTACAACTCTCACTAAGAGTAGTTGTTAGAACATAGGGTTCTGGACCCCCAACTTTTTGGTGTGTGATTCATCAGGGCTCAGGAATAGCAATATGGTAATTTGCAACACTAAAAGGTTTTAAGTGTGTTGTTGCTGGTGTTTCAGGGATCTTATCTTGAGAATCACTGGTAGTTTGCTGACAAACCAGATCTCTGGGTGGCTGGGTACAAGCCATGATTTATAGTATCTGCTGATTTCTGTGATATGAATACTTTCCCCATGTCAAGCTCCCAGCGTGACCTCAACTATCTCACAAAATTTCTAAAAATTGAACAGTTGGCTCTCGGTAGCACACACTGAAATGAAATACCTAGTCTAAAACAGCTTGCTAGGGCCTGCTTGGGGGAGAGGGTTGAGGAGAAAGTGATTGCTTATTCTATAATTACTCCATTCCAGTCATTGTCTCGATCCTTGACATAAAATGTTTTATTTGGCCACCATAACACATTTATGAGATTACATATTGCTATTTCAATTTTTTAGGTGAATAAATCCAGAAGTCAAATTATTTCTGTGAATCACACAACAGGTTTAAGTTCAGCACTCTTTGAACCCGAAGTCCCTTTCTAGCCATAAAAAAAAAAGAAAGAAAGAAAGAAAGAAAAAGAAAAAAGAAAAAATAGTACCTAAATTTTTTGGTGGCAGCATAGTACTGGGGCCACCATTGTAGGGCTAGGAGGTAAACTATGTATGAAGTTAAAATGGACCTACAGCATAGATAAAGGTGTAGAGAGAGGACTAATTTCTTTTTCAACTGGATTTTTGGAAATGATCCTTCATGAGAAATATAAAATGGGATGACGATGTAGGGGTTGCAGCCCTCAAAGCTGATCATAGTCCATGGGCCAAGTTTAGCTAGAGAACATGTTTCTTCCCTTAGTTACTGCCCGATAATCCAGGAACTGGTAAGTGCAGATCAAAGAAGACTGCAAGGCTCATATATCGAGAATTCTGGTGCCAGGTGCTGAAATAACCTTCCTTTGAGGGCAAGTAAATTCTCTCAGTTGATGGAACAGAAGTTGCTCCAGGCAAAAGCCCCACTTTTTCCCTTGCTTAATTGCCTCACTGTCCTCATTCTGGATTGAGCTTCAATCACTTTACTTTCTAAGCTTGGAACGCCTGGGACAGGTTTCCACTGGCATGCTTTGTAAGCAACAGGGGCGATTATCCAGGCATCAGAATTGCTTTTCTCAAGTCTTTTCTCGCCAAGCTCAGTCTCTGTTCCTCCAAATTGCCTGGAACTTTGCCCTCTGCCTCACCATTCTGTGCCAGTAGAGACCTGGTCTCAGGCTGGGCAGGCTAGTTGTCTGGCGTGAATGAAAAGACTCCAAGCCTAAATGTTACAGACCTTATGCTGGCCTCAAAGTTCAAGGTAATGCTGAGTCCAGTGTGATTAAAGTCAAGTTGCATATTCTGAGATGCCTTGATCTTCATAATTTATTTTACAATTTTTTCAATTACAGTTGACATATAATACATTAGTTTCAGGTCTACAACCCAGTGATTAGACATTATATAAGTTACTAAGTGTTTACCCTGATAAATATAGTTTCCATCTGACACCATGCATAGTTACTACAATAGATCTTACTTTTTTTATTAGGTTTTTGGATGAAAAGTTTCTGGGCTCCTGCTATTTCTCTGAATCACACAACAGATCCAAGCATTTCAATGGGGCTTATAGTAAATGAGGAGACATAGCTCTGAAGAAGACCAGGGAAGGGTCCATCTCTCTTTCACAGATGGGCAAGCAAGGAATTTTTAAAAATCATTCAAATGCCATTAGAGCAAGTGCGGTGGAAAACTAAAGGAGGGAAATATCACTCTGGACCAGGGAACACTTCTTGGAAAGCTTTACAAAGGCTTTTTGGAGATGTAGTTATGAGACATAATAGATGAAAGGAAGGGGAAGACCCAAGGACATTATGTAACAGGAACACCTGAATGTCAGGGTGTTGATTTGTTAGTTTTTTAACCTACCGTAAAGGACAAGAATGAAGTGAAACCATCAAAAGTAGAGTTTTCCTAACTTATTCTGTTCCATCTCAAAGTGGATCGAGAAGTGTGCCACCACTGCTATTTCTCCTAGTAAGGCCTGCTACACCTCAGAGCCACACAACAGCAAGCAGCACAACATGACCCCTGACCTGCAGGGATCCTGGAGAGGACCTAATAACAGATAAAGAACCAAAATGCCCCTTTCCTCTGATAAAACCTTTGAATGGTGCTTGTATGGCTGTAGGTAAGATAACTCCCTGATACCGAGCCAACTTGCCCACTCAAGCACGAGCATTGAGGAACAGTGGTGACCTGGCCCCTTGAGTGAAAAAAGCAAGATGCTGGGAGAAGCAGGTTCAATTTATTTTTCCCATTACCCCTTCACTTTCCTGGGTTAGAGAGAGAGAAAGGGGAGAGAGAGACCATCATTATAACACCAGCAGTGCCCCTTCTGTCTTGGACATTAGGAGTGAGGAAGAAACAGTTAGCTCTGCTACTGTGCACAAGTCAGAAAAGGAAAAGGTGGCTAGGCATTGTGGCTGCAGAGAATGTCCTCAAGAGAAACAAGGTGAACTTCTCCCACCAAACAGAACCATTATGAAATATTTCCAAGCAGGCATTTCTTCTTCCCCCTTGAATGAGGTGTTGAGATGGGAAAAACTTACCTCACAGAAACTTTAGTCCCTGGCAGGCCACCCTCTGAGGGTTTCATTGACAGTCAGCCTGGCAGTCATGAATAAGCAGAGGTAAAAGAGAAAGAGCCTGGCTCAGAGAGAGACAGGGCTCTGGGCCTCGAGGCTTTGGGAATAAAGGGGATTTAACTTGACTGTCTCTGTAGGACCTTATTAAAAGAAGAAAGGATAATGGGTATTTTGTAGGGCAAGAGTAGAATAAGGCTGAATTTGTGCTCTCTTATGCATTCAAAAGAGAAAGAAGGAAAGAAGGACCAAATATGGAATTGGACTTCATTTCCAAGCGAGAACCTTCATCACTTTCATCAGTAGCCATCTGGCATGCAGTGTTCCGTGGCATTTCTCTAAAATGGCAGCCTCCAACAGTTTCCTTGGCACTCCACTGAGAAGCCTTCGTTCTTAGCAATGTGCTAGAAATAGTCAAAGCTCAACATAGGCAGGTAATGATACTTATACAATCAGCACCTTATTCAATCCCAATACAATAAAGGCCTCGTCCCTCTGTGATGTTTCCAGATACATATTTGAAACTTCTTTGTTTTGCCTCTGAGGCTTCTTGACAGAGATGCCAGCAATGGGGGAAAGATAACAGCACACACACATATACAAAAGTCCTGCCCTCCTTTGGGTTCTATATCACTATATTCACATACCCTTATAACACTCATTATGTGGTGCTGTAACTATCTGTTTATATAGCCATCTCTTGTAGTAGATTTTAGCACTTAGAGGAGAGAAAAATCCACCCTTTTAATCTGTGCACCCTCATCAATGAACACAGATGCTCAGAGAAAATTTGGGTGGACAAATGTTTCAGTTTACATTTGTACCCCTAGCAAAATTGGTTCATTACAGGTAAACTAATCCCTCTTTTTTAGAATATAAATGAAATTCTTTAACCTTTTTGAGAATAGATGGTTCTGCAGAAGACATTTTTTTCCTTAAGAAGTATGGACCTTTCTCAAGGTTCTATGTGAGAAACCAAGCCAACACCCAAAACAGATCTGACCAATCACCCCAGCACACTGACCGCAAGCACAGATGGGTTTATTCTGTGTTTGTTATTGGCTGTAGCCAATATTTAGAAGTGGTGATATGGTTGGACTGACTTAATCCAAGAATTTATTCAGGCTTTCAAGATACCAGGATGAATCTCTTAACATTCTGGAAGAGGAAAAAAAAAAATGTACATTTGAACAAAATTGCACACACATTTGAGAAAGCCATGAAAGTTTACAATAATAATGTATAAGGAATTTACCTTATGCTAGAGAGAAGAGGGGAACACAAAGGGCTGGGACATGGACAGAACTGAGCTCTTTGAGGCAAGGAGCCTACACAGTGGCATGCCCCTGCAACACTCTATTTTAAATAAATACTTGATTGAGCAGACAAGACAGCTTCCGTTGATTCCATTTGTATGTCCCAATAGAGCTCTAGATACTTGTTAACATGTTAAACCTGGTTTCTGAATCTGCTTCTCTATGTATGTACCTGTTGCTGCACATGCCTGTCGTCTACTCACCCAATGTGGTTAAGTGCCATGCCAAATAAAACAAAAGCATCTGCAGACCCCAGATAATGGCTAAATTGTATGTTACAATGTTTGATAAAACAAAATTCCTCAGCAAGTGAAGAACTTGGAGATTGTCATCATGGATTTAACTTGTAATAGAATTTTCTTGTGTTTTCAGAATATTAATGCTCTGATGTGGAGTAGCTTTCCTAGTAGGCAGTGCTTCCTAAAACTGTGTTGGTTTTGATAATTGTTTGTATTGGTATTTGGATATCTTCCTCCAAGATTTATCTTGCAGAAATTTTACTATTCAAATACACATGTAAATACCAAGAAAATCTGGAATATCTGTACAGAGCATGTGTTTTCTATTTTATTGGCCCCAACAAGGATATTTGGTTTGTTAAACTAGCTAGATATCACCTTTGCAAAGCAGCAGTTTTTTAAGCTTGGAAACCATATAGGCTCATTTTAAAAGCAAAAGAATGCCCTGGCTGTGGTGGCACAGTGGATAAGGCATCATCCTGTGAACCCAAAGGTCGCTGGTTCAATTCCTCAGGCAGGTTACATAATGAGGTTGCAAGCCAGGTCTCCAACCAGGTCCTTAGCTGGAAGCAGATGAAAGATAACCATGCATTGATGTCTCTCTCCCTCTCTGCCTCTCTCTCTTCCCTTCTCTCTAAAAATAATGAATAAAATCTTAAAAATAAAATAAAAGCAAAAGCAGATTCTTCAAGATTTTCTTGGAGGTCCTTGGAACCCTGTTGACTGACATGGACTTGAGAAATTGGGGTTTTAACTTCTAAAATATCTTTAATAAGGGAATATCAAAGACCCATGTATCTTCTGGCAGGAGGAAATATATAGTAGGCATTTGGTAGATTTTTACAGTCATAGTTATGAAGTTGAGAACAAAGAGTATACCTATGTATAAATAAGTTTTGCTGAACTCTACCCTCTAAAAGTTTTGATATTTTGAAACTCAAGTAAATGATGAAAATGAATTAATAATTTCTCACCTTAAAGATCTAAGGATCAAAGAGAAGTAGCTTTGAACTGTGTATAGATAATTATTTTAAACCTCGCTTTATAAATTACAACTCTTTCCTGAGTGTCAAGCTGCCAGGCTTCATCAGACTTTGGATTCACCAAACCGCTATAGCCTGTGAGCCAATTCTTTTCAATAGGGAATCTAGTTGTTGTCACTGGATAGGATTTTATGACAGGCTCATATTTAAAACATCATAGAAATAACCCCAAATATAATTTTTTATTTAGGGGGAAAATACTAAGGAAGTGTACAAAAATGGAAAAGAGAGTGGAAGGTGATGCTGAGGTCCATAATAAAGGGTCAGGTAGGTGTTTGTGTAGACAAGCAGGCAGAGACTGACTGGATCCTGGGCAATGGTTTAGAGATGTTCCTGCAGGAATTGATAGAACACGTAGCATCCAGCTTTTGGCTGTAGCCAATCTTGAATTCTTTAAAGGAAGGTGGAAGGAAGAAGGAGAAGAATGAAATGTGTCTCTATTGTGTAGATGCCAATTGTGTAATGTGTAACATATGAGATATGTTTTTCATGAACACTATGCCAAAAGGGTTTTGACCCACCTGGTTCTAGAGAAAAGTGGGTTTGTGAAGCAATTAGTATATGGAATAAATTACAGAGAAGGTCATCTTAGCGTCTGGTTTACTGAAAGCCCACATTTCCTATAAATCTAGGACAGAAGAATAGCAGTTCTTGTAACAGATTAAAGTCAATAACATTTGAAGAATGACTAATTTTCACCCAGGGTAACCCTTGTATTTATTAACATGGTATTGATTTCCTGTATGCTTTTTTTGAGTTGATGTGAAAAAATGATTTTTAACCCCTAAAAAATGTTATGAGAACTAAATAGACAAGTGAATGTTGATGAAAGAAACTAATTTTGTATATTCATTTCAACTTCTCTGTGTGCTATTTATATATGGGTTGATGAATTTTTTCAGAGAAAGACTCACTGGTTAAGTTTAAAGTGCTGACAAGTAGTAAAGTTTAGCTTAAGAATCTCATAAGCCCTGTTTTCTCCCCCTTTTATATATAGAAAATTTTGGAAAAAGGATACCATGCAAAATTCTTGAAAGTTTACACAACGTAAAATATTTTAAATCAAAGGGGTAAGACTGATATATTTTATTCTTCATAGAAATATAACCAAGTTACTTAGCTTTTTTTTAGGCTGAGGGTTCCATTAATTTAGAGATCTATAAATTATAAATTTATTTAAAAAACATTTGGGAAGAGAATTAATGATGAAAAAATAATTAAAAAATTTATATTTACTATTGAGCAAAAAAGTAACATCACCTTCCCCAAACAAAATTCAAAAACTACAGCTGACTCTTGAACAATGAAAGTATTAGGGGTACCAAACCCCCACACAATCAAAAAACAGCATATAACTTTTTACTTCCCTAAAAGAGTTGTCCCTTTGTATCCATGGGCATTGGTTCCAGGAACCCTCACAGATAACAAAATCTGCTCATGCTCAAGCCCCTTGTACGAAATGGTGTAGATCAATGCAGGCAGACTGCGTGCTGCATCTACAAGACTCCCAACCATGATCAAAACCAGTATGGATATTTATCATTTAAAAAAAAAAAGAAGAAGAAGAAAGAAGAAAGAAGAAGAAGAATCATTGTGGACCCAGGCAATTCAAACCTGTTTGTTTAAGGGTTTTAGAGCATTTTAAATTTTATCTGGTTCATGAGACAGGGTGAGAAATAAAATGCAAATAATACATCAGCAAAGTTGTTCTAGTCCAGAGGTTGATAAACTGTGAACTGTAGGCCAAATCCAGCCCAGCATCTGTCTTACTATGGCAGGGGAGCTAAGATTTCTACATTCTTAAAGGGTTGTAAGACGTACAATACAGAAGATTATGCATTAGAAGCCATATGTGGCCCCCAAAGCCTAAAATATTTATAATCATTCTCTTTTCAGATAAAGTTTGCTGACACCAATATATTCTAAGTAGGGAAGGGTTTAGAGCTGTTCCCTTGTCTCTGTGATCCTTCTCTAACTGCGTGTCTGTTCTGAGCCTGCTCCCTTATCTGTGACGTTGTGATCATTAAACCTGACAATAAAGGAAAACAGACGCAAAGTTTGCAAAGCATCACTTATAACTAGGTGTTAGTAGGTAGTACAGTATCATTCAAAATACATAGTCTCTTTCCATTCTTTTAAATTGGGGGAGAGGAAAAAGATAGTCTCTTTATTTTGTAGCAACTTTCTTTTAGGGACAACACTTTTTATCAGATGATCAGTTTTAAACACATATTGGACCCTGCCACTAAATCAGACCCTGACATTGCGCTTTGAACCAAGTCTGAGCTATGGCTTATCTTTGTTGGGCAGAGGAACTCTTCTTTCATAGGCTGTGCCAGTTCTCATCAATAGAAGTGTTTCTAAGTGTAGGTAGAGGAGTCTTAAAAATATTTGAAATCAAACTCCTTTTGAGCACCCTCCCTTTGGAAGTGTGAAGAATAAACAGGGTGCTTTCAGTTGGAAAATTACAGGTCTGAGACATTGAAACACCAATGTTTGGAATAGGGAACAGTAGAAGTTAAAATCAACTTCCTTCTGGAAACTGAGAAAGACTTGGTTTGAGGAGACCCAAACCAAGTCTATGTAAATAATGCTGAGGATATCTATTGGCATGAGGGTAGCAGAGTGAGGCAATTAAATGATCAACAGATCAAAATAATGAAAACAATCATGTATTCAACACTTAGTGTACTTCAGATTTGGCTTAACCATGTATGTACATGATCTCATTTAATCTTCTGAACCACGTTATCATGTAGACATAATTTTATAAGTGAAGAAATTGGCAAGGTTATAGAGAAGTTAAGTGACTTATATAAGGTCAAGCTAGATGAGAGGAACAAAAAGGGTCTCAGGAAGAGAAATGCAGACAGAGCGAGCAGGTAAATAGATAACTGGCTGAAATCCTAAAGTCCTGAAACTCAATCTTGATAATGAAACATCTGGAATTTATCACATTGGTTACATCTGTCACTCTGGTGATACCCTATCCAAAGTGATTTAAACCAAGAGCCCTGTGGTGGTTAAGTAGTGTATTTGATGCAGGAGGAGAATGTGGAAGTTTAGAGTGTGTGTGTGTGTGTGTGTGTGTGTGTGTTTAAATAATTGTTTCACATGCAAATTGGTAAAATAAAAAAAAAATAGTCTTCTCTTTTCATTAAAGTAGATTCTGTAGCCTCGTTTACTGGAAAGTAACAAAACCTCGCTCTGGCTGGTGGCACAGTGGATAAGGTGCCAGCCTGAGAACCTAGAGGTTTCTGGTTCAATTCCCAACCAGGGCACATAACCCCTGCTTGCAAGCCATGTCTCCAGCCAGCTCTGTAGCTGGAGGCAGGTGAAAGGCAACCACACACTGATGTCTGTCTCCCTCTCTGCCTCTCTTCCTTCCCCTTTCTCTCTAAAAATAATAAATAAAATCTTAAAAAAAAGAAAAGAAAATAATAAAACCTCAAATGTATTAGAATACAGTTTACTATGAAGTCTGCCCATATATTATAATTCTTCACAGAAAATACTAGTTCATAATAGCCAAGATTTGGAAACAGCCTCAGTGTCTTGCAGTAGATGAGTGGATCAAAAAGCCATGGTACATTCACACAATACAATACTAACGCAGCAGAAGAAAGAGGGAATTCCTGTTTTTTGTGACAGCATGGATGGACTTAAAGACTGTTACACTTAGCGAAATAAGCCAGACAGTGAAAAGCAAATATATGGTCTTATTTAAAAGAGGAATCAAATGAACAAAACAAACTAATGAGCAAAAGAGAACCAGAGGCATGGAAACATGGAATAGACTGACACTGACCAGAAAGGATGGGGGAGGTGGGGATTGATTGAAAGAAGGTGAAGGGATTAGCCAAAGAACGTACATGAAAGACTCATGGACATGAACAATAGTATGGGGACTGATTATGAAATTGGGAGGCAGGCTGGGTGGCAGCAGGAAAAACAGGACAACTGTAATAGAATAAACAATAAAACATTAAAAATGACAAAAATAAAATGCTAATGTAAAATAATAAAAATTATTTCAAGAATGGGCTCACTGTACTACATGGACTCAACTCAAAGCTTAGGGAAACATCCCCACCTCTATATAGGTAGATTTTCATTTCATAGTATTTCATGCTGTTGGACATGGAAGAAATTTTAGGGAATACAGTTCAGACTTCCTTTTTATGTATAAAAGCCTAGAAGCCATGTGATTAGCTCAAGGTCACACAGTACTATAGATGGAGTGGATGACCCTAACTGTGCACCACTCAGATGTAGATCCTGCTGCCTCTGAAGGCTCTATATACAAGAAAGCCAAATCTGAGCCCAATATAGGGGCTCCATGAGGAGCCACGTGGTAAAGTGGCTACATTGGTCCTGTCTTGGAAGGACCAAGTGGTTCATCCTTACAGGCATAGATATGTACCCTGGGCACGTGTTTGCCTTTACTGTCTGCTAAATATCAGCCAGTACCACTGTCCAGGGACTCACAGAATGCCTGACCCACAGACACAGGTCCAACCACTATCTGACTTTATAGCGAAGGAGGAATGGAGTGGGATCATGACCATAGGATCCATTGAACTTATCACATGCTGCACAATCCATCATCCAGAAGCTGACCTCAAATAAGTCCTGGAATGGCCATCTGGAGGCATGGCTGAAGCAGTAGCTTGAAGGCAACTCCGTGAAAGAGTGGAATGCTACCTTTCAAGATGAAAATGTATGAGTCTGGGAAATGAGGGGGAGATAGAAGGGTGACTCCACTTACCATCATCATTACTCCCGATGACCCACTGGGGATTTCCTGTCCCTGAGACTGTGGGCTTGCAGGTTTGAAGAGGGTGACCTTCTGCCAGTCAGGTCCTATTGAAGTCCAATTTACTCCTGCTGCCAAAGCACTTTGACCCACTTGTGTTTAGGGGCCAGCAGGCATGAAGAAATGGAACATCCTGGCAGGGGAAACTGATGCTGACCAGCAGGGACAGTATGGCTGCATTTGCGCCTGTGGGCAAGGAGGAATGTGCGTGCAACCTTTCTGACCTGCCTTGGGACCTGCTGGCACCCCTTTATCCCATTAAAGCTGTGAACAGATGTGCGTAGGAACTTAAGGGCTAGAAGGCCGTGATTTTCCAGAAACAGTGAAGGTTTTCATCCCACTACCAGGTAATACACCCAAATCTGCCAAGGTGATAGATAGCAGGAGGTAAGGGAGTTTAGAATAGATAGTATGAGAACCAATTATAGCTCTTTGACTAACTGACTGCCATAAGTAAGAGACCACAGAGGAGCTTCTCTGTGTACATAATAAATTCATGATGCACAAGGGGAATGTGGTGGCCATGAAAATGAACCTCAGCTCTTCTGCTGCATGAGAATAATTGACTGATAGCCCCAGGTGCTGTACTTCAGGGTCAACTACCATGTTCCCACTGGAGTCCCACTTCCCACCGGCTTCTCTTGGTCAATGAGCAGAGTGAGGGACTAAAGCAGGCTCTTCCCTGTGAGATATAGGACCCTCTGATGGGAAATTTTGACTTGAGGACTTCACATTGGACTGGTCAAGACTGTTTTGGAACAGCACTGCAGTCTGGGATTCTTCCTGCCCACAGTCCTTCCATCCCCGTCTGCTTCCCAGGACTCAGACCCACATCACAGTCTCAAGGTTTTCCCCTACCTTCTTTGCTCCCAGCTCTGTGTTCTTCACAGGTGTGTACTCCCCTACATCTCCAGTATATCTACTCCTGTCTTGGTTTCTGCTTCTCAGAGGCCCTGGACTAATGTAGTGGTATTCTTTACCTTTTTTTTTTAAGATTTTATTTTATTATTTTTAGAGGGGAAGGGAGAGAGAGAGGCAGAGAGGGAGAGAAGCATCAATGTATGGTTGCTTTTCACCTGCCTCCAACTACGGACCTGGCTTACAACCTTGGAGACCTGGCTTACAACCTGGTTATGTGCCTTGGCTGGGAATTGAACCAGTGACCTTTGGGTTCACAGGCCAGCACCTTATCCACTGTGCCACTGGCCAGGGCCTCTCTACGTTTTTAACAGAGCATCTGGTCACTTATACTGGATGTGAGCTAACGTCGGGACTGTGTCTTCTTCTTCCCCTTCCCAATAGCAATTTTCAATTCTTCTAACAACATTTTTTCCCATTGAGTGGATTCTTCCTGAAGGCATTTTCATTCCTCCTTATTTTCCCCACCATCTGCTCAAATTTTTATGTTCTAAACCTTGAATTAAAGTTTATAAACCCTTTTCAGTAGACTTCATGCTACCTCCAGCCTCTTTACTTTGAAGTGCCTTGCTCTAGAATTCTGCTTCATAGTGAACCCCATCACTGAGGGACATTCTCAAAGTATAGTGGTGGACATAGACTTGCCATGGTCTCGTAGTGGCCCTCCTAAGTTCAGCACTCTTTCCAGGTATTCAATTCATCTGTATGATAGTTCCCTGAGGTATGGATTCTTAGTATCCTCTTTATACAGATGGGAAACAAGGGACAGATCATTTCAGTAACTTGCACATAAATGTACAGCCAGTAAATTCTATGGAAGCAGGAATTAGACCAAGGCAATTTGTGAAAGAGAAAAAGGAGATGATAAATGAGATTGGGTTAAAAGAACACCTGTTTTGTTTGTTTTTGTTTGTTTTTTAATAAGATACTCGAGTTTCCCCATTCCCTCCTCCAGTTCTGGACCTTTTCTTTTTTTAATCAGCAAAATACATGTGTTAGATCCAATGATTTCCTGCTCCTTTGTTTTTTTGCTTGCTTGTTTGTGTGATGATAGCCAAGTACCTAGAGCTGTAGAATTCTCTGTGACTCAGTCTTTTTTGCCTTGTCTGTTTTCCGCAATTCTTGGGTTGATACCTAGAGTGCCTCAGACATTCTTAGTTTGCAGATGTACCATAAACCCTGATGCTTCAAAAGTCTGATTGTTTTTTCTCTCTTATTGTAAGCTTTTACATAAAAACAAAAAGAATATACAAACTCTTGTAAGGCTCTATAAGTTACAGAGCTGAAATGGATGAATAATTTTCTCATCTGAGTTTCTGGACACCATGTGTGAGCCCTTTGGCAATATGTGCAGGATACAGATGGTGATGGAACTTTCTCTGTCAAGTCCCTTCATGCCACCAGCCTGGGGCCCTTGTGTTACCCAGCACCTTGCCACAGCATTGGATGGAGCCTGAGGATTTGTGCAGGTGGAATGGAACAAAAGGACAGAAACAGCCCATCATCTTTTAATGTCGAGGCAACAAAATCAGCATTAACCTTTTTTAGGCTTTTGTGTTGATGAGATTTAGAGATCCCTGCACATCTCCCTACTTAGAAGCAGACATTTCGCTAAATAAGATTTGTGCTATTTCATAAATATTAGTCTAGATATACATCACTAGTTAAAAAGTAATAATGCCCTTGAGTTGAAATATATGTTAATTGCAAGTTCTGCTTGTATGTAATTAGATTGATATTAAAAGGATAAAAATCTTCATTGATTTGTTTCAAGCCATGCACTAATGGAAACACCACAGACATCTTCTCCAACCTTCTTTTCTAATGTATCTATGGATGATGTCATCTTTCTCCCAACAAAAAATTAAGTACTTGATGGTATTTGGCTGTCCATTATCTATCTAACATGCAGCAAGAACTCAAATATACATGTCAAGGATGAGTCTCTACAATTCTTCTAAATGGCTAAGGATTTTATCTTTGGGGGAAATAAGATTTTTAAAGTATGCTACACTGAAGAAACTTTATTTCCTATGTAAACCTACTTAATGCTTAAAATAGCCTAGGTTAGAACAAGGACTCTGCCATTCAAAGATGTTAAGTAACTTGCCTGCAATAGACAGCAGACCAGCTTTAAACTTACATATTGTGACTCTAAATCCAGTGCTTTATTACCCCCATATGTTAATGTATTTACTGTAAAGCTTCTATGGAAAAGCGTGAAAGACCCTAAGCTCTGGAGGCAGAAAAATCTGCCATCAAAAGACATCTCTGCTACTACTATAATTGTATGACCCTTGGAAGCCATTTAACTTCTTTAAGCCACTCTTTCCTTATCTATAACATGGTGATAATTTTTAACACACAACTAACTGTCTCAGTGATGATACGAGGTAGTGTAGGTAAAACATTTGGCATGTTGTCTGGTACATAGTAAGTTCTCATTCAGTGATACTGATTCCTAACTCTCTTTTTGTTTCCTGGTTTGTTTTAAGTCAGGCCAGTTGGATGTTCTTGGCAGAGTAACTCTTGGTTAATAAGTTATTTTTTAGAGTATCATCTTTTTGAAGTATGTTTCAAACTTGTCCAATGATATGTTTTTCCATGTCTCATCTTGTAATGGAGTTCTATTATACACAAGCAAGGTTGCATAAGAAAGTAGAAAGAAAATCATTTCTGGGCTAGCTGGACCCTGATCAGTATCCTGTGGGGCACTGGTCCTTGGTTAATGACCTTGTATTACATCACTATCTGGGCTCACCTAGCCACTGGTTATGTACTGAAGGATTCTTTTTGTTCCAATTTTTCTTCAGACCAACTTAGACCAAGTCAGAAGGGTTGAGTCAATGCTGAAAACCCTGTAGTGTTACAATGTACACATTTGAAGGGCTAAGCTGGGTGATGACCTCTCAAGGATATGTTAAAAGGACAGGCTTCACTTCTGATGATGCACTCTTTGCCATGTTCTTTGAGTGGTGCTATCAGAGGACTTGTCCATCAGGAAGGGCTTCCTACCCTTCCCTAACCCACCCCCTGGATGAGGCCCTAGATGAACCCATTAAATTCCAAACTATAGGAGAAAATGTACACCCAGTTTATAGGCCATGTACAAATACTGTATATTCTTATTTGAGTGTCTAATGTAATAATCAGGCATATTTATATCTGAATTAAACCTGACCCACACTAAAGAAGCCATCCACCAGAGGAGTTGGTAAGTTCATAATTTGATGCATATCCTGCATTTTATTCTTTTTTTAAATTTATTTTTGATTATGCTGTTACAGTTGTCCCAATTTATTTTCCCTTTGCTCCTCTCTGCCCAGCACCCTACTCCCTCCAGCAATCCCACTGCCCTTAGTTCATGCCCATGGGTCATGTATATAAGTTCTTTGCCTTTACCTTTTTCTATGCTATTCTTAACATCTCCCTGTCTATTCTGCACCCACCAACTAGGTTGCTTAATCCCTGTGCTTTTTTTCCTTTCTTCCCTTTCCCCTTCCCAGCTAACACCCCTCTAAATGTTCCCCATATCTATGATTCTGTTCCCTCTCTTGTTGTCTTCTTAGTCTGTTTTTGTTTTTATTTTTCAGATTCCATTGTTGATAGTTGTGAGTTTGTTGTCTTTTTGTTCATTTATTTATTTATTTATAAAGATTTTATTTATTATTTTTAGAGAGAGGGGAAGGGAGGGGGAGAGAGAGGGAGAAGGATATCAATGTATGGTTGCTTTTCACCTGCCTCCAGCTACGGACCTGGCTGGAGACCTGGCTTGAGACCTGGCTTGCAATCTGATTATGTGCCCTGGATGGGAGTTGAACCAGTGACCTTTGGGTTCACAGACCAGCACCTTATCCACTGTGTCACCAGCCAGGGCCTTTGTTATCTTTTTAATGTTCATAATTTTGATCCTCTTTTTCTTAAATAAGTCCTTTTAACATTCCATACAACAATGACTTGGTGATGACGAACTCCCTTAGCTTTATGTTGTCTGGGAAGCACTTTTCTGACCTTTTATTCTGAATTATAGCCCTACTGGACAGAGTATTCTTGGCTGTATGTCCCTGCCTTTCATCACTTGCCAGTCCCTTCTTGCCTGCAAAGTTTCCTCTGAGAAATCAGCTGACAATCTTATAGGAATCCCTTTGTAGCTAACTCTCTTTATTTCTCTTGCTGCTTTTAAGATTCTCTCTTTAAAGTTGTCCTTTGGCATTTTAATTATGATGTGTCTTGGTGTGGTCCTCCTTGGGTCCAGTTGTTTGGGATTCTCTGTGCTTCCTGGACTTGTATGTCTATTTCCTCCACCAAATTAGAGAAGTTTTCCTTCATTATTTTTTCACATAAGTTTTTTTCTTTCTTTCTTTCTTTTTTTTTTTTTTTTTAAAGATTTTAAAATTCATTATCTTTAGAGAGAGAAGGGCAAAGAGGGAGGAAGGAAGGGAGAAAAGCATCATAGTATGGTTGCCTTTCATCTGTCTCCAGCTATGAACCTGGCTGGAGACCTGGCTTGCAGCCTGGTTATGTGTCCTGACTGGGAATCAAACCAATGACTTTGGGGCTCACAGGTTCGCACCTATCCACTGAGCCACCAGCCAACGTGTTCATGTAAGTTTTCAATTTCTTTTTCTACCTCTTCCCTTCTGGCACACCTATGATTCAGATGCAGGCACATTTAAAGTTGTCCCAGAGGTTCCTAAGCCTCTCCTCATTTTTTCCCCCAATTGTTTCTTCTTTCTGTACTGATTAATTGTTTATTTCTTCCTTATGTTCTAAATCATGGATTTGGACTTCAATTTCCTTCCCTTCCCCCTTGGTTTCATATGGATTTTTCTTTGTTTCTTAGACAGCTTTCTGTGTTTGCCTCTGTGTGTTAGGAAGTTCTGTTGCCCCTGTTACATTGTAAGGGGCAGAGCCTTAGGAATTCATCAGTGCAGGATGATACATTTCATCACATTGTGGTGTTGTATGTGGGGTAGGGGCCTTTTGCCAGTTGAGACAGGCAGTTTCATCCTTTGTCTCAACCCCCACTGGTTTTCACAGGCTAAAGCAATGTGGTTCAATTTTTCCCTGGCACTGGTACTGTGGGCTACATGGTCTGGCCCAGGAATCCTTTCCAGGTTTAAATGTATGACTGCTCTTTTCACCATGGCTTCAGTTCTTGCACTGCCACCACAGTTGCTGGTTCAATGTTTCCCAGCACTGGAACCATGTGCTGCATGGTCTGCCCTTAGCATTGCCTCCCTGGTTTACATGTGTGACTGCACTTCTTGCTGCGGGCTTAGCCCCAGTGCTGCCGCTGCCGCTGCTATTCTCCTCCCCGGCTCTGCCCCTCCTGCCTGTCTGGCTGAGTATTTCTTTGCTTCTTCATTTGTTGCACTTCCATGTAGTTGATTTTCTGAAATTTCTGTGTTGTTTTTATTTAGTCTTGAGGTAAATGTGAATTTCTTCTAGTTGTGAGGGAGAAGCAGCATGTGTACCTATGCCTCCATTTTGACCAGAAGTCTGCCTCTTATTATTTTAAACATTATTCTTTAGTTTCTTCAGCTTTATCTTATCTTGATGATTCCAGCTACCTATTGTTCCAGAATAAACTATAACTTTTCTTTCCTGCAAATGAGTTCTTTTTTGCTTATGTAATCACCTCTGTAGAAGCATAAACAACATGCACCGTTTGTGTAGAGAAAAATTTGTGACTGCATAATGGCCATTTTCTTTATAGCATTAACATTTATAACGTTGGCTTTATCATATTGACATTTGACCTGAAGGGAAGACTGTGCTTACAATGCCCTTTGTCCTCTGAATAAAGCCATATAATTTTCATCACTATCAATGTTTCCCAGTTGTAAGTGGGGAAAGAAAATATCTATGCACTGATTTGATTGCATAAACATTATGTGGAGTTTCTCTCCACATCACATGCATACCATCATGAGAAATAAATACAAAGACTTAGGCCTTCATAACCTGTGCATTTATTCCATCCATCCACTTGATTCATCTCTGGCTTATTTCTTGGAGGTTGGCTCTTGTGCATAGATTGCTGTGAAACTACCCATTAGCACCTAGGGAGTCTGAGAAATGGCTTAGGCAGATGTAGACAGCTGGTGCTGATTTGGGTTAACAGTCCCTTTGTGCCAATGTCCACGTGCTGGAGCTGAGAGAAAATATGATTGTTCCACTTCTCATAGCTTACCAGTTATGTACATATGTATTTCTGTGTGAGTATACATGAACCTAAAGATATAGACAGATATACAGTCAACTTTTAACATTGATTATCATATGTTGTTATGATAGAGTATTTATTTTTTACATGTACAATTTTATATAGTCGAATTCATTACATCAGATACATAATAGTTAAATAATACAATCAAATGAAATAAAAGGAAAATACTATGCATGAAGAAAAAGACTTGTGAACTAAATCAGAGCTTGAAATTTAATGTACATATAACCCCCTTGTGGATCTTGTTAAACTACACATTCTGACCCAGTAGGCCTGGGATGGAACCTCTGTTGCTCCAAGTCTAACGAGATCCTAGGTGGTGCCAGTGCTGTGGACCACTCCATGGTCCACACTTGAAATGTAGTAAGGAATTAAGAATGGAAAGATAGCAAAGCTTTGTCTCCATCATGAAAAACAAGAAGGAAATAGCATTGGTGTTGATTTTTATTTCTGCACCAGTTCCTACTACAAAAATAGACAAGAATCTAGAGATTCCTCAAGTCTAGATAAAATTTAAAATACTTCTTTAAACCAGGCCAGAGGTGTAGCTTAACAGGCAAATGATTCCTACAGCCCAGTGCTAGCACAGAGTGAGTAACCTATATAAACAGTTATATTTAAAGCAACCAAGCATGCATTTGCTCTAAAAGCATTTGCTTTCGAAGAATTAGATGTAGACTGTATCCTCAAAGAATTATGCTTTTGTAGAAATAAGACTAAATAATCATTTGTTTCCAGCAGAAAGTGTGGTTCATAGAAAAGTGGGAGGCAGGTATAAGGTATACACAACGGCTCCATGCAAAGAGGGCTGATGGCCAGGTGAGAGGCTGAACTTAGACCCAAAAGGGTTGAATGGTGTGAAGAGCATAGGCTGCCTCTTAGATAAAGTCATTAGTTCCAGAAGATGACTTCTGGGTGCCTAAAAGAAGCTTAGTTTTTCCTAGTTTCAGGTTTCATGCAGCCAAAATGGGATTAACTACTGATTAGCTAGGAATTGCTGACTAGGATCAGCTCTGTTCAGCAAAATCTCATTCTCCTCATCCCGTCCTCATTCATATTCAATTACTCTGACAAAAATAAGTATTTGGGTTGTGTGTGCCAGATGGTCAGCTTTCATTTCTCTAGAAAAGCTCTTCATTAAAGTGGATTAGAGAGAAAAATTCTTGGTAGGAAATGTATAAATAAATGAATTACTTATTATATCTTTGTGCTATTATCTGAAGATTCTGTAAGGGAAATAGAAAAATACAGAAATACTGCTTCACTTAAATTCTCATTGCTCTCAAAGATTAGGCAGACTGCCCCTTCAGGTGCAGAACTGCTGGCATGTTATGATTTATTTGGACTATGGACATGTTAGTAATTTTTTGTTTCTTTGTGGGGGACCCCAAACTGCAGAGATCCCCTGGTGCCATGCATGAAATGAACCTTTCCAGGCAGTTTCTCTCCCCAGTGCTAGGGGAGAGAAGGCTGACCAGTGTCTGATTGACAAAGGCCTGGATGGCCCACCCCCAAAGGTTTTTATTGATTACCCAAAAGGGGCAATGCAGGTACACACCACAAATCATTACCATAGAAGAGTATTCAAAAGATAGGGAGTTGTTAAATTTAGATAACAATAGAAGGAATGAGACCGTCTGCGTCAGGCTGTGGTCTGTTAGACAAGGTGACCTATAGAATTTTAGGGAGGGTGAGATTACATGTGGGTTAAGGTTTAATATCTACTGTGGGCACAGGGCAGACTTCAAAGGATGTATGGAATATTCCCAAGGCCAGATTCATACTCTGGACCCCCCTTGGAGCATTGGAGCCTGTACCCCTCCAGCTTTGTCAGGTCTTACAGGCTCGGCCTAGCCTGCACAAGCTCCATGCCCCATCACCTTCCCAGGGGGATCCTGACATTTCTTGTTAAATTCAAATGGATAGCATTTAATAAATATTATCATTTCAAATGTGGTTTTACACTATGCATTTTATGTGCTCATGACTATTCCATTTAGAAACCCAACTTTTTTCCACTGCAAGACAAAATGAAATTTGAATGAAATACAATGAAAACAAAATAAACTTCTATGATGGAAATTAGGTTTAAAAACATTTTCAGAATGGTATTTATTATATTAAGTTGAGGCTACTCATGTTACCGTATGCAATTAAAATGTGGTTGGTTGTTCAACATAGAAGAGATGAATTTCTCACATTTCCAGTAAATGTAGATGAATTGGTGGCAATCATTCAGTGACTCAGTTAAGTCTGTGACTAGTAACAAAGAGTATGAAGAGAAAAGTGTCAATACATGAGCATTTGCAAATTAATGCTCACCATAGAAAATGAGTGAAGTCAGAGATTCTTAAATTTTCTTTGAGTAGAAAATTTTGGTTGACCATTTTTACTGATGCCATTATTCAGACTTAGCCTCCTAAGTTCCACACAGGTGCAGGCATTTGAAACATGGAGAAATAGGATTAAGGGTGGAGGTACAGAATTGTCCAGAGCCTAAGAGCTTAGTTCTCTCACTTACTGTCTCAGTGATTTTGGATGAGCTGCTTAGCTAAAGATCCTCATTTTAAAAATGATGCTCGAAATAACACCTACCAATTTTAGAGCAATCACTAGGTGTAAGATATAGTTGTAAGTACTTTATACAGATTATTTATTACCAATAGGAACAATAGAATTGGAAAGGGGAGGAGTGTAAATGAGATAGTATATTTAAGATGCCCAGAAATGTTAGTGCCTGCCAATTATGGTTCTGATTTTTATTGTCCTTATCATCATCATCATCATCATCATCATCATCCCTAAGATGAGGTCTACATTTAAATGTGGGTAAACCCTTGCCACTCATCCATCACTGGCTGTGTTTGTCAAAGCTAGCAGTTTGTGAAGGGCTAATTGAGAAGCTATTATGCCTATAATTAGATCTATTTGAAAATATGTAAATTATGATTTTAATTCTACAGATAGCTGAGAATCAAGTGCCTGCTCAATTTATTTGTATAAGCATTTTGTTCAAAACCCTCCCTGTATATTTAATTTTACTATTTTGAGTCTGGACATAATTGTGGAAGTGTTGGACAATTAGTTAGCAAGAAAACATGTATTTTCAAACTACAAGGCAGTCATTTGTAAGAACAAAGAAGACTATGGCTTCCTTCAGCTTATATAGCATTAGTTTCTGGCCAACAACTTAAATACACACGTCTAGTTATCTAAAAATAAGTAAACTGTTCTGACAGCACTAAGTAATTAGCATAATTTATACATTCACTTAACAAACATCTAGTGCCTCTGTACAGCTGGCACAAGTGTAAGTTTTGAGGATGTAGCTGTGAACACACAGGAAAAGCACCTCTACTCAGAGAATTTATATTTTAGTAGAGTGAATACATACATATATATATGTATACATATTGTGCTGTGTATATGCACATACATGTGAATGTATGAGAATGAGAGAAGTAGAGAGAAAGGGGGCAAATCTGGAGCTTTACATAGGGTCCCAAAGGAGACCACTCTGAGGGGGTGACGTTTGCTCAATAGGTGCCCAGTTGTTAGGGATAAAGCCTTTGCTCTCTGCCACACACAGTGTGTTTTTAGGTACCCTGAAACATAACTGTCAGCTCTGCTTCCCAGTATCTTAACACTGGTGAATGTGAGTCAGTCAGGATCAATGACTGACAAGAGGCAGATGACAGAGCACCTTCTGGGGCTGTGTATCTGTAACTCAGCGGTAGTGGGGGGCACCAGGGTGGGACAGTGCTGAATGGTGCTCAGTGTCCCACAGCTCTGCCAGCAAACACTAAGAAATAACCACCTCAGAAGAATTGCTTTTTGTTTTTATATCTTCCCTTCTTCTTCCTTAAACAGTGTTGGGTTTTCTGTACCAAAGGCTTCTTTCTGCCAGCTCCTTGAACTTGCCTGTTCCAGAAGGCCCTGGCACTTGCGTGTTTAGAAAATGGTGGGAGAGAAATAGCCTGTAAACACTATCTGGCATTGTGAGCATAAATCCTACCTCCTTGAAGAAATAATCCAAAGTTGCCAGCTGTATTTCACCCCATCTTAGTAAACATTTCAGCTCTGATTTTTATCTTTGTTTTGCTATATTGCATTTTTGAGTTCTTGACAGCAGAAGAAGAAAGGCTTACCATGGGTGGATTTTCTGTCTCACTTCACAAAAGGAAAAAAGGACTTGTCACTCCTGAAACTATATTTATTCAATTTTAGTTTTTTTTTTTAATTGTACATAAAGAAAGTCCTGAGAATTAAGTAAACCTAACTTAGGGTAGGGAAAAGGATGGGAGGAAGGGCTTCCATCCTTACTGCTTCTCCCACTGTGAGCTCCATGGGAAAGTAACCCATGAAAGACTCAATTTTTCCTGTGGCTAACCTAACAGTCTCAGGGGGTCAGAGCACTTTACACACACACACATAAACACACACACAAAAACCACACCATTTAGCAAGCCTTTTAAATTGTGGAATTAACTTTATAATCTCTTTAATGTTTTCTTAAATGAGAAAATTCATATTTCTAGGAAGAGAAAAGAATCAGCATACTGAGTCTTGTATTCAGGTTCAACAAGTCACATTCTAGATAATTCTAAAAAATTCCTGCTTCCCCCATTCCTTTCAAATTTTCTTTTTAAAGTTAAAATGACCAAAGTCCCTTATCCACAGTTGTGATTACTGCAGTCAACTAGTCTGAAAATACTAAATGAAAAATTTCAGAAATAAGCAGTTCATAAATGTTAAATTGTGGCACTATTCTGTGTAGCATGATACAATCTAGCATGGCCAGCCAATACTGTGGGAAATATGACTCACATCTCCATGCTACATAGACTCTAGTTAGCCTGCCTGTTGGTCACTTAGTTGTTGTTTTACTGACCAGACTGATTGAAGTATCTTCAAGCTTGTTTTCAAGACCTTAGTGATAGTCTCACATTATAAGAGTAGATGCTGGCAATCTGAACATGCCAAAGAGAAGCTGTACAGTGCTTCTTTTAACTGACAAGGTCAAAGTTCTTGACTTTATAAGAAAAATGTATATGCTGCAGTTGCTAAGATCTATAGTAAAAATGAATTTTTTTCCATGAAATTTTGACAAAGAATGACTACACTACAATAAGGTATTTTGAGAGAGAGTGACCCTATTTGCATAGCTTTTAGTACAGTATATTGTTATACTTGTTATATTTTATTATTAGTTATTATTATTAATCTCTTACTGTACCTAATTTATAAATTGAACTTTATCATAGGTATGTATGTATAGTTAGTTGACTCTTGAATACACAGTTGGAACTGTGTGGGTTTGCTTATACACAAGTATCTTTCAATACAGTTGGCCCTTGGTATCTGCAGGTTTTACATCTGTGGATTCAATAAACTACAGATTGAAAACAGTATTTTCATATTCCCAACTACAAATTACAAAAGTAATTTTTGATCTGTGGTTGGTTGGATCTGTGGTCTCAAAGGTTCAACAGGAGTTAAATTTTGGGGAGTCAAAAGTTTTATGTGGATTTTGACTGCCTATGGGCCAGTGCCCCTAACCTCTAAACCTTGCATTTTTAAGGGTCAACAGTATATAAAAGAATAATAAAAATAGGGTTTGGTACTATCTGTGCTTTCAGTCATACACTTAGAGCCTTGGAAGGTACAAAGGGGGCTACTATACCCTGATATTATTTTCAAATTTCATTTTATTTAGTTTCTTTTGTGTCTCATTTATTTCATTTTGAAATTCTCCTTCACTTTTAAAGTTCTGTAGAATCTAGAGTCTGTTTGCATCTGCTTTTTAATAGTTATGAAATATAAGAATTTTATCTGTATTGAACTATTATATAAATGGACCTATATTTTCTTTGACATGAGATTCTTATGTCCAAATATATTCCATTTGCTGTCCCTTCAGGTAATGTGTTTCCTCATGTACATCAGTAGGAACCCTTTACCCTCCTCCCCCTTCATCCCTGACCTCACACAGCTCTTCCATTTTTGAGTCAACCATCACATTTATGTGTGTGACTGACAAATTTATTTCCCTAGGCCAGATTTCTCTCCTCAACTCCACTTTTACTTTCTTCCTGATAACATGATGGCCTTATGCTAACATCAATTCACCACATTTAAAATTGAGCTCATCTTCTTTCTCTAAGTCCTGCTCTATGTTTCCATAGTTCTTTCAATGTGCCACCATTCTCACAGCAACAGAAAACTTTAATCTTAATTTTTTCTTTTGCCTCCCATCCTCTATATATAAGGTCTGTCAAGAAGGTATCCAGCGATGTAATATAAAAGATAGAGATATTCATTGAAGAAGATATAAAAAATATTGTACATAGGACAATCATGCCTCAGTTTCCTTCAAAGTAGACACCTTGAGACCTCACACAGTTCTTCCAATCACCATCAGCTGCCCCAACATATTTTCCTGAATCTTGGTGATAGTCTAAAATCTCTTCCCTTTTAAAGGTGATTTTCATTTTGTGAAAAGCCAGAAGTTTCAGGGCACCAAGTATGGGCTGTAGTGGGGCTGAGTCACCTGAGTGATGTGATGTTTTGCCAATAATCTCTGCACTAGATGTGATGCATGAGCAGGTGCGTTGTCATGATGAATCTATCAATCACCAGTTGCCCATAGCTGTGACCTTCTGAATCATCTGAAAAGTTTCTGCATAAGAATGTTCAGGCTTAATGCAAAATTTGATGTAGATTCATTGCTCTACTTGCTCAGTCACTTTGAATGTGTTGGCCACGCAGTACACATGCTCACTCAATAGTGTGTACCATCTCCACTGATTAGGGCAGTGAAGGCATCATTGTTCTGGCATGTGTATATCAGCCCACTTTCCTTGGCTGCAAGTTCACATCAGTATCATGCAAACTGTTCTCATTATATAAATAATGGGTGGACTTTTTCTGGAGAGACCTCATGTAACAATCATTCAGTGCCCTATCTCATTGATTCTTCTGTTCTACACCTTTCCCTCCTTCTTTTCTGTTATTTCCTGTTACTAGCAACTCAGACCTTGATACTACACTTCTCTGCCTGAATTAGAGCAAAAATTGCTTGACTGATCTCCCCTTTTGACCCACTCACCTCTTTTTTCTCCTTTCCTACCTTGTTAATATCTGTGGTAATAATGGGACTATACCTTAGAGCCTTTGCATTCCCGGAAGAAAAATTTACATAATACATTCAAATTCTGCCTCTTTCCAAAAGGACAAAAGGTCATTTTTAATATTTGTCATGTCTTTGAATAGAAATTTGAACTTTATGAAAAATGTTATGCATTTTTTGTGATTATTAGTTAACTAAAAGGGTCTCTGGGATTTTTCTGAACTTACACACTTCTCAACTCTAAATTCCATGATCATACTATATAAGCAGGTTCCACACATGCAACACAATGGGGAATGTTGAGCAATTTAAACTGCTAACACATTTTTATTTGAAAACATTTATTTAAATTAAGAGCATCTTTTGTCTCATTTCCTTAGTTACTTAAAGATTTTCTATTTACAGTTGTATGTTCAACTGTAAAGAGAAAAAATAGACTTATGAAATATCTATTTTTTCTTTCCACTGTCTGAGAAGGAAAGCCTTTGTGAAATATCTATTTTAAGCAAGTATGTGAACTCAAGTAGAAATAATTGAGTCTGCCAAATGGTCTTTTAACAAAACCAGAGCAAGAATGACTAAAATTAATCAATAGGGGTTCTTAGTCACAGTAGAATGGGAACTGCTTACTCTGAGAAAAGAATCATAATTTATTTTAACCTCTCTCTTTTCAATGTGGAGAATTTGGGAACATAGCACAGGTATCTTTTTAAATGTTTGCCTAGAAATATGACACATGTGCTTTTGATAGAAAACAGTACATTTTTGCTATGCTACAGTTATAAATATACAAGAGTAACAAAACAACACAATTCATTATCACCACCCTAAATCCAACAAACAAAAAAATCCCATACCTTTCTTACATTCATTTAGTTCTAATATTTTCTAGTGTTTCTCTACTGGGAAAAGAGTATTAATGCTATTTCAATTTTTAGCTAATTGCTCCATCTAATTCTTACATGCAGATAGATAGCACTCAATGTGTGAGGAACCTTGAGAAGGCTACTGGACAAATGTCTGCAAAGCTAATCCATTATTTTTGCACTCTGGAAATTTTGACTGCTTCTCTGTGAGTTACATGAATCTCATGAGATTGCAGCTTGTTCCAAGAAGGTAAGTTCCCGTGTCTTTATAGTGGATGTCACACATGGTTTTTTGCGTTGTGTAATTGAGCAAATCTTCAGGAAATCAAGCCTATCTTTATGGCCTTAATTAACATTCAAAAGCAGAGGAATCATGTGGTGGAATCATTTTCTATCCAAGCCACTGACGCCTGGATTATACCCCGATCCTTCCTCTGAAACAATTTTAACTAAAGTTACCAATAACTGACCAAATTGCTAAATTTAAAGAACATTTTACTCATTTTATGTGACCTCTCAGTGGTTAACTCTTCCCTTTCTTTGAAAAAAAAATGTATCCCTTTTTTTAAAAAAATTTTATTGTTGTTGTATTACATTCATCCCCTTTTTGCTCCCCTCTGGCCCCCTATCCCTTGTTTTTTATGATACCACATTTTTTTGTCCTTTTCTTCTCTAACAGCTTTTCTGGAGTTCTTGAAGATCATTCCTTCCCTTTCCAGCCAACAACCATTAGGACTACAGGGCTCAGACCTGGGCCCTTTTCTGGTTTTACCTGACACTTTTCCTATAGGCATTTTCATCTACATCATGGTTTAAATCCCAAGTATATATAGATCGATTCCAAATTTCAAGCTCAAGCTCTCATGAAAACCAGAATCATAAATTTTTTCCAACTTTCTCTTTTTCTTGTTGTCATACCATTGTTTCATTTTCCCCCAGTAATCTCCCCTGTCCCATTCCCCATCCCCTCTCCTAGGGTCAATCCCCACCTTATTGTCCATATCCATGGGTATTTTACATTAGCTCCTTCACTGAACCCTTATCCTACTTTATCCCCCTGCCCCCTACTCACCATCATTCTGTTCCTTTTTTCCCATGTCTCTCATTTCATTCTGCTCATCTATTAGTCTCTGTATTAAGTGAGATAATGTAGTATTTGTTTTTCGCTGCCTGGCTCATTTCACTAAGTATGATACTCTCCAGTTCCATCCATGCTATGGCATGGCAGTTCCTTCTTTCTCTCTGCTGCATAGAACTCCATTGTGTAAATATACCAAAGTTTTTTGATCCATTCATTTACTGATGGGCATTTAGGCTGCTTTCAGCAATTGGCTATTGTAAATAGCACTGCTATGAACATAGGACTGTATGGGTTCTTCCAAATTGGTGTTTCAGGATTCTTTGGGTATAATCCTAGCAGTGGAATTGCTGGGTCATAAGGCAGTTCTATTTTTAGTTTTTTTAAGGAAATTTCATACTGTTTTCCATAGAGGCCGCACCAGTCTACATTCCCACCAGCAGTGCACCAGGGTTCCCTTTTCTCCATATCCGTGCCAGCACTTGTTTGTTGATTTGCTTATTATGGCCATTCTGACAGGTGTGAGCTGGTATCTCATTGTGGTTTTAATTTGCATCTTTCTGATGGCTAGTGATGTTCAGCATTCTTTCATATGCCTAAGAAAGAATATCCTCAGAGGAATGTCTCTTTAGGTCCTTTGCCCATTTTTCATTGGGCTGTCTCCCTGATGTTGAGTCATATAAGATCTTTATATATTTTGAAGATCAAACTCTTGTCTGAGGTATCATTGGCAAATATGCCTTCCCATACAGTTGGTTCCCTTTTCATTTTGTTGATATTTTCTTTAGCTGAGCAGAAACTTTTTACTTTGATGTACTCCCATTTGTTTGTTTGTTCCTTTATTTCCCTTGCCCTTGGGGAGGTATCAGTGAAAATATTGCTGCATAGGATATCTGAAATTTTACTGCCTGTTTTCCTCTAGGACTTTTGTGATGTCACATCTTATGTTTAAGTCTGTTATCCATCTTGAGTTTATTCTGGTGTATGGTGCAAGTTGGTGGTCTAGCTTTATTTTTTTGCATATTCCTGTCCAATTCTCCCAGCACCCCTTATTGAAGAGGCTATTTTCACTCCATTTTAAGTTCCTTCCCCCTTTGTCAAATATTAGTTGTCCATAGAGTTCTGGATTTATTTCTGAGCTCTCTATTCTGTTCTGTTGGTCTGTATGTTCGTTCTTGTGCCAGTACCAGACTGGTTTGATTAAAACAACTTTGTAATATGGTTTTATATCTGGCATTGTGATTCCTCCTACTTTGTTGCTCTTTCTCAAGATTGCTGTAGCTATTCGGAGTTGTTTTTGGCTCCATATAAACTTTTTAAGAATTTGTTCTAGGTTTGTGAAATGATACTGGTGATTTAATAGGGATTTTGTTGAATCTATAGATGGCTTTGGGTAGTATGGACATTTTTATGACGTTAATTCTCCCCATCCATGAATATGGTATAGGCTTCCATTTATTTGCATCTTCCTTGATTTCTTTCTTCATTCAGAACCACATATTTGAAAGCATGTTCTACAATTCACTTCAATGTACCATTGACATTTCAACCAATCCTTTACCCAAAGGTACTCTTTATTGGTTTTTCTCCTCTCAAATAATGGTGCCTTTATCAACCCACTGTTATGAGTTAGAAACTGGAAGTCATTGTTAACTTCTGCCTTTTCTCCAGTCCCCACATCCTGATGCTATTTTCTTCTAGCATATCTTGAATCTCTCTTGTTTCTCCATCCTTGCCTTCCCTGCCTTGGATCAAGTCAAAATTACATTTCTCCTGGAAATGCTTTTACAACTTTCTCTCTTGAGCTTCCTAATTGTTCCTTATCATCCTATCAACTCTTCAACACTTACATCTTTGTCCTTTTATGGTCTTTTTCCCCATACTGTAGCCAGAATGTCTTTTAGCACTTATATTGAATTTGAAGCTTACAATGGCTTTTTATTGCATTTAGGATAAAACACAAGCTCTTCAACATGGCTGGTGCACAAGGCATTGTGGGATCTGACCCCAGCCTACTTCTCTGATCTATTGTGCTTCTTTTCCTCCTCTTTTTATTGAAATTATTGGAGTGACACTGGTTAACAAAATTATATAGGTTTCAGGTGTACAATTCCACAGCACATCATTTGTACACTGTATTGTGTGCTTACCACCCCAAGTCAAGTCTCTATCCATCACCGTTTATGCCCCCTATACCCTACTCCACCTTCCCCACCCTCCATCACCCTAGCGATTAACATACTGTTGTCCATGAAATTTTTTCTCTTTTTCTACTCTCCCACCATCCCTGATAGCTGTCAGTCTGTTTTCTATCTATGAATTTGTCTCTATTTTGCTTGTTAGTCCATTTTGTACATTAGATTCCACATATGAGTAAAATCATATGGTATTTCTCTTTCTGTGACTGGCTTATTTCACTTCCCTTAATGCGCTCCAGGTCTATCCATGCTGAGGCAAACAATAAGATTTTATGCATTTCTGAAATAGCCAAGTAGTATTTCACTGTGTAAATGTACCATAGTTTTTTCACCCACTTATCTACTACTGATGGACATATGGGCTGCTTCCAAATCTTGGCTGTTATAAATAATGCTGCAATGAATACATTTATTAGGGGTTCATGTATTCATTTGAATTATTGTTTTGGCTTCCTTTGGATAAATTCCCAAAACTGGAATTGTTGGGTCATAAGGCAGTTCCATTTTAATTTTGAGGTAACTCCATATTGCTTTCCATAGTGGCTGCACTAATCTGCATTCCCACAAACAGTGCAAAAGAATTCCCGTTTTTTCACGCCAGCACTTGTTCTTTGTTGATTTATTGATTATAGCCATTTTGACAATGTGAGGTGATATCTCACTGTGGTTTTAATTTGCATTTCTCTGATGCAAAAGGTGATACTGATGCATTAGTGATATTGAGCTCTTTACATATCTGTTGCCATATGCATTTCCTCTTTGGAGAGGTGTCTATTCAAGTTTTTTGCCTATTTTTAAAAATTGGATTATTTGTGTTTTGGTGCAAAATTTATAAGAGCTTTATAAATTTTGAATATTAACCTATTATCAGATGTATCCTTGGTGAATATATTTTCCCATTCAGTGGGTTATCTTTTCATTTTGTCGATTTTTTGTTATTGTTGTGCAAAACCTCTTTTTTTTGATGTAGTCCTATTTATTTATTTTTTCTTTTGTTTCCTTTGCTCTAGGAGGTATATCAGAAAGATGCTGTTATGAGAAATGTCTGAGATTTTACTGCCTATGTTTTCTTTGAGGATTTTTATGGTTTTGAGTCTAATATTTAAGCCTTTAGTTCATTTGAGTTTATTCTTGTGTATGGTGTAAGAAGATGATATAGTTTCATTTTTTGCATCTGTCCAACATTCCCAATACTGTTTGTTGAATAGACTGTCTCTATTCTATTGTATGTTTTTGCCTCCTTTTCACCATATATTAATTTGATCATAAAGGTATAGGTTTATTTCTGGGCTAATTTGTTCCACTGATCTATGTATCTGTTTTTATGCCAGGATCATGCTATTTTAATTTATATGGTGTTATAGAATAGTTTGATATCAGGTAGCATGATTTTTCCAGCTTTATTTTTCTTTCTGAAGACCATTATTGCTATTCATGGTCTTTTATGGTTCCATATAAATTTTTGTAATATTTGTTCTAGTTCTTTGAAATATATTATTAGTATCTTGAGAGCAATTGCTTTGAATCTATAGATTGCTTTGGGTAGTATGGACATTTTAATGATGTTAATTCTTTCAACCTATGAACACAGTAATTGATTCCACTAATTTTTTATTTTTAATTTTTTAAAAGATTTTATATTTTTTATTATTTCCATGGAGAGGGGAGGGGAGAAAGGCAGAGAAGGAGAGAAGCATCGATGTATGGTTGCCTTTCACCTGCCTCGATTCCACTTATTTCTATCTTCTCATTCTTTTTGAAGTAATCATGACTGGGATTGTTTTCATAGTTTCCCTTTCAGTATTGGTATATAGAGATGCAACTGATTTCTGGATATTTATTTTGTATCCTGCTACTTTATTCATTTATCAATTCTAGTAGTTTTTATTTGTGGAATCCTTCAGTTCTCTATATACAGTACCATGTCACCTGCAAATAATGACAATTTTATTTCTTTTTTACCAATTTGGATGCCTTTTATTTCTTCTTGTCTGATTGTTGTGGCTAGAACTTCCAGGACTGTGCTCAGGATTAGTTCTTAGTTCCTAGTTATTATTTTGTTGTTGTTAAATCCCATTCCCAGCTTTGTTGAGATACATTTACATATGTTACCTACACTTATGGTATACAATGTGATTATTTGATAAATGTCTATATTGTAAAATGTTTACCACTACAAAGTTAGTTGACACAGCCTTCACATCACAAAATTACCTTTTTGTTGTTGTTGTTATTTTTAAAGATCTTGTTTATTATTATTTTTAGAGAGAGGGGTAGGGAGAGAGGCAGAAAGAAGGAGAGAGAGAGAGAGACATCAATGTATGGTTGCCTTTCACCTGCCTCCAGCTATAGATCTGGCTGGAGACCTGGCTGGCAACCTGGTTAGGTGCCCTGGCTAGGGAATTGAACCAGGTACCTTTGGGTTCGCAGGCCGGTGCCTTATCCACTGTGCCACCAGCCAGGATCATTTTCTTCTGTTGTTTTATGATGAGATCATTTAAGACCTACAATCATAGTAACTTCAAATATGTTATACAGTATTGTTAACTATAGTCATCACATGAGGACCCTAGGATTATTAGCCTTATATCTGAAAGCTGTAAGTTATTTCTTTTGGATATATAATCAGAAGTGGAAGTGCTAGGTCATGTTGTAGTCCTATTTTTAACTTTTGAGAAACCCCTGTACTGTTTTCTATAGTAGCTGTACCAATTTACATTCTTACCAATAGCACACAAAAGTTTCTTTTTCTCTACATCCTTGGCAGAATTTGTAAATATTAAAAATATCATTTTTAATATTAGCAAATTTAATAGCAAATAATGACAATAGCCATTTGTCTTGTGTTTTTGATAATTGCCATTCTAACAGGTATGAGGTGGAATATTAATGTGGTTTTGATTTGCATTTTCTTCATGTTCAGTGATGTTGAGCCCCTTTTTATGTACTTTGTCTATTTTTTCCCACTTTTTGTCCATTATATTCCAAATATATATATATATGCATATATATATTTTTTTCTTTCGTTCTTGAGTTGTTTAGGTTCCTTACATATTTTGAGCATTAACCCCCTGTTTTCATATATTTTTCCCACCCCATAGATTGCCTTTTATTTCGTTGATTATTTCATTTGCTGTTAAAAAGTTTTCCAGTTTTATGTGGTCCACTTGGTTTTTGTTCTGTTGCTTGCATTTTTGATGTCATATCTAAAAACGTCATGGTTAAAACTGATATCAGAAATTTTCCCTGTTTTCTTCCAGGAGTTTTATGGTTTCAGGTCTTATTTTTAAGTTATTCATTCATTTCAAGTTAATTTTTTTGAGTAGTGTGAAAATAGAGATCCAATGTCATTCTTTTCCATGTAAATATCCAGTTTTCCCAGCACCATTTGTTGATGAGGCCATTCTTTTCCCATTGAGTATTCTTGGCACCCTTGTCAATATATGTGGTTGAGTTTGTTTGAGGGCCCTCAGTTCTGTTCCATTGGTTTGTGTGTCTGTTTTATGCCAGTGTCATACTATAACTTTGCAATAGTTTGAAATTAGGAAATGTTTCCCTAGCTTTCTTTTTTTTTTTTTTTTTATTTTTTTGCAAGATTTCTTTGGCTATTCAGGGTCCTCGAATATACAATTTTTAGTATTTTTTTCTTCAAACAATGTCATTGGAATTTTGATAGGGATTGCATTGAAACTATGGATGATTTTGGGTAACGTGAACATTTTAATTCTTAATTTCCATTCATTAACATGGAATATTTTTCTAGTTACTTGTATCTTCTTCAGTTTCTTGCATCAATGTATTAAAGTTTTGGTGTATCAATCATTTATTTCCTTGATTAAATTTGTTCCTAAGTAGTTTGTTGTTTTTGATGCTATTGCAAATGGTAATTTTAAAACTTTTTTTCAGATTCTATATTGTTAGTGTGTAGAACTACAACTAACTTTTATATATTAATTTTTTAATCCTGAAAATTTACTGAATTTAATTATTCTAAAAGGCTTTTGGTGGCAGGGGTTGGGGTGGGGGGAAGCAGGTACCTCTGTATTGGCAGGGGCTAGTTGTCACTCCTAGCTGTCACTTTTATGCCAGCAGGGTCTCACTGTGGATATTTGCACAGCAGTGGAAGTCCGTGAGATTGAAGCCATCAGGGTGCAAGTGCACAGCTGAAGGAGCTTCCTGTGGGTGGGCCCAACAGTATAGACCACTGACAGAAGTAGAGCTGAAACTATCAACATATACTCTTGCAGCTCTAAGATATCAACCAGGTTCCCACATCAATATTGGAGAAAAATCCCTTCCTTAGTTCTTGAAACATGCTTTCCCCACGTTGTGGGCCTTGCATTTCAGTTTCTGGAATGTCTTATTCCAAATTTACGTGGCAATCTCTATTCATTCTTTGGTAATCAGCCTAAAAGTCACCTCTTCAAAATTCTTTGAAGAATTAGGTCTCTTTGTTATTTAAAACTAATTCTGTATTTATCTGAGAGGTTACCTCTCTCTTATCACACTCTCTAGGACACTTGAAGCCCTAAAATTTCTCTTTTATTCACTTTAGTTTGTTTTTTTCTCTTTTTCTGGGGTTTACATAAATATACCGATTCTCTGATTATGCACATCTCTTCTAAGCTACCCAGTTAGTAAAATCAGGTTGGTAGCTTGAAATCACTCATGGTGAGAATATTTGCACCATGGAAATTAGTAAATGTTCCAAATCAGACACCTACCTGCCCAGCTAGTTTTTAAACATTTACCTCTAAACCACTATATATCTATGATTGTGTTTGATATGTTTTACTGACCAACTGTGATATATATATTTTGCTAGCTGGCTGATGCTTTATCTCACTTGATATAATAATTATATTGTAGATACTGTTATATCAGCATTTCGAAAGTAAGAAAATAAGTTTGAAGTTGCCAGATTTGTGTGACCTATAGCATATATGTAGCATAATTGACACTTAAATATTTTTATACAATTGAGAAAATATTTGGTAAGGATTAGTCTGCAAAATAAATAATACTTATCATCCACCTATTTTCTTTAATATAGTAAATAAGTTCCTGTTCTGGACCCTTTCTAACATTTAGAATGTTTATCTTCTGTATTATTTTTTAACTGTAGGATATATTCATTTTTTTAGCCCTAATACCTTCTCCATAGCAACAATAAATAGTATATGACAGTTGACTATAATCTAGACAGTTTAAGGAAAATAAATATTAGCTAAAAGCTGTGTACCAAGTGAAATTATTTTTGAAATGTAAAGGCAACAGACTGACATCCTCAACATGAAATAAATCAGGGAAATAGAGTTTTAAAATATCTACTTTACTATGAAATCCAGCCAATTAAGAGATGAATCAAAATAAAGAACAAATGGAAAAATTATAAATAAAATTATGTTAACTTTTTAATTCTTGTAACTTTAAAACTTAAAACCACTGTGAGCATTTTGATTATAGAATGGACTCAAAATTATAAGCATTGAACATATAAAAATAAAAACTAACAAAAATGCCCTGGCTGGTAGCACAGTGGATAAGGCACCGGCCTGCAAACCCAAAGGCTGGGTTTGATTCCCCAGCCAGGGCATATAACCAGGTTGCAAGCCAGGTCTCCAGCCAGGTCTGTGGCTGGAGGCAGGTGAAAGGCAACCATATATCAATGTTTCTTTTCCTCTCTGCCTCTCTCCCTTCCTCCTTCTCTCTCTGGAAATAATAATAAATAAAATCTTAAAAAAAAAAAAAAAAAAAAAAAAAACTAACAAAAAAAGGTGCAAAGGAAGTTTAAGTAGGAATAAATCTAAGATATACAAGATCTTTCCAGAAAGTATTTAGTCATGTAAAATGAAAGATAGAGACAGTTATTGAAAAAGATACAAAATACAAGAAACACCATACATAGGACAATGACACACAGTCCCCTTCAAAGTAGGCACCTAGGGACTTCACACAGTTATCCCAATCACCATCAGCTGACCCATCATATTTTCCTGAATTCCACTGATGGTCTCAAATCTCTTCCCTTTCAAAGGTGATTTTACTTTTGGGAAAAGCCAGAAGTCACAGGGTACCAAGTCTGGGCTGTAATGGGGGCTGGGTTACATGGATAATTTGATGTTTTGCCAAAAAGCTCTGCACAAGACATGATGCATGAGCAGGCACATTGTCATGTTGAAGCCGCAAATACCCAGTAACCCATAACCGTGGGCTTCTGAATTACCTGAAAGGTTTCCATGGAGGAATGTTCAAGCTTAGTGCAAAATTTGGTACAAATTCATTGCTCTGTTCACTCAGTCACTTTGAATATGATGGCCACACAGTATGCATGCTCATTCAATGATATGTATCACCCTCAATGACTAGTACAGTGAAGTCATCATTATTCACACATGCCCATTCCAGTTCATTATTTTTGGCTGCCTGGTTATATTGATGTCACACAAATTCTTCCAGTTACATGAACAATGGCTGGACTTTTTCTGGCTAGACCTTTGTATATTTGATCTCTTACAAGACATCGCTGGATTTTACCTAAGAAAATTGTCCTTATTTCTTGAAGGTTTTATAATATTGCATTTTTAACATTGGAAGACTGTCTAAAACTTAACTATCTTTTAAAATTTCACTTTATTCTGTTAAATTCAAGTAAATTTAACTCTAACTTTTTATTCAAAAGTATTGTAAAATATATAATATGGACCTATTTTAATGAAATGATATCAATCTACTCATAAATCTATTAGCCCATCTTTTATTTGTTTGTATTTATATAGAGGTGTCTAAAAGTTGCCTATCAATGGTAACTTGGGAGATAGAGGTGATTACTAAAATTCTCTGTTATTACTTGATTTCTTAGTGAACAGGCATCACTTTCACAAAATAATAAATTTTATCCTACAAATAACCACCAAATACTTTTTTATGGCCTTAAACCTAGTGATTATGAAGTTGTACTTAGGTAAAATATCACCTGACAGTAATTTTGTTTTATGTGCTTTAATGAAACATATTGGTGAATGTGGAATCAACCCTGAGCTATTTGTGAAGTATAAGTAATTTATATATTGGAAATTAACTCTCTGCTTTGAGTTCAATTGAAGGGCTAGGTTTATAGCCTCTGCTCTTTCCATTAGTGAAAAACACTGGTGAAACATCCCAGGGCATGTCTTTGGGAAGTAAATGATATGATTTCCCCTTTTAGCCACCTTTGACTAATTACGCTAATTATAAAACAAGTTGCAGGGAGCAAAAGCAATGACTTGAATCTTACTCTAAGAATTAGTTTTAACTTGCTAAACAGAGGCACAGTACAGACTATTAAAACCATTTCTTTATCTGTAACAGGTATCTATGCACATAGAAGAGAAGAATTGGTTGGATGCTTATGGGACTTGATTCTAAGAGATTTCTTATATCATGAGACTTTAGATACAATACCTAAAACCAGTGTAAACTTGAATACTTATACTTGATATGCTTTAAGTGGTGTACCAATACTTTTAAAGAATATTGTCCTCCTTAATTGATAAATGGTAAAATGCTTCTCATTTTGCTTCACTTTCCTCCCATGTTATTTTCCCCTTTCTCCAGTGCAAATGGCATGTAAAGATTTTCTTGTCAAGGAGTCAAACAAAATGAAAATATTCATTTATTTTAACTGGTTAGATAAAACTGCTAGTGTGCTGGTGTGATTTTTCAGCTTCGTCTGACACAAAAAGCCAGGAAAAGTATTTGGGGTGCTAGTGATCCTAACATAGGTGCCATTTGGGGCTAGGATCTGTGCTTTCTTGTTGTAATGCATTAATTGTGGGGGCACTTCTTGTTCTGATGACTATTGAATGCTTATACTTTTAAAAAGCATTAAAATATTCTTTTAAAAATTTTATTGAATTTATTGGGGTGACATTGGTTTAAAAAATATATAGGTTTCAGGTATACAATTCTATAGTACATCATATGTACATATATTGTATTATATGTTCTCCACTCCAAGTTCAGTCTCCTTCCATCATCATTTATTCTCCTTTATCCTCTTCTATCTCCCCTACCCCAACTTTCCCTCTGGTAATCACTATACTGTTATCTGTGTCTATGAGTTTTTTTTGGTTTTTTTGCTTAATCCCTTCACCATTTTCACCCAGATCCCATTGCCCCTCCCCTCTGATAGCTGTCAGCTTGTTCTCTGTAGTTATAAGTCTGTTTCTGTTTTATTTGTTAATTGATTTTACTCATTAGATTCCACATATTAGTGAAATTGTGCAATACTTGTCTTTCTCTGACTATGACTGGCCTATTTCACTTAGCATAATCCTCTAAACCGCAAACTGCTAGGGTAATCATTGTGGCCTTCTATCAGTATGGTATTTTGGTACTTTTCATTGTAAAGATAAACTACATATATTAGCTGCATTATTTGCTAAAGAATCTTTTGTGAACTATTCTGGAGATCTAACTATAATCTTTAACAATTGTTTTAAGGGGAAAATTTGACCCAACTTTCAAGTTTATGTTTACAGGTAAGATTTTGAAATACACATCATGTAAAAAAACTGGATTGTTAAAAAAAGAAAGAAAAGAAAAAACACAAAGGAAGAAAGGTAGAGTTCTTCATTTAATTTATGCTGAGCACCTATTATGAGCAGTTTATCAGGAGGAAATAAATTACTTATCCTGGAAGAGATATATGATCTGTCAGAAAATGTGTACATTTTTGAAACCATTAATGAGATATAACAGTGTATGTTTGAGGGCTAAATGGGTGGTATGAAATATACATGTTATTGAAGGTCAGAACCTATATGATTATTCAACTGAAAGAATAGACTGCAGTATGTCCAGACTTGCCTTTACTTAAATTATTTACATGTACTTTCATGTATCAGGGAGGAGCTATGCATAGGAAATAGTTAAAAACTGGTTTGTTTTTTTTTTCCATATTGAAATTAATGACTTTTTTTTTTGGAGGTGAAAACATGAGCAACACATCTTAGTTGTATGTACTATTATGATTTTATAAGATACTTTATGTTATAAGTATTTATTGATTACTGTGTTTGGAAATGATACCTTATGGACCCTTTTCTAACAGTTCTTAGAAACCATTTGGATTGACATTGTTCACTTGCATCAGGTATGTTTCACATAGTTATTAAGTACAAATAGAGGATGACTCCAGAATCTTCCCCAGGAGAAATGCTTCTTGATTATTCTCTTCTTGCCACTCTTCAAGGGAATATATAATTTACATTTTTACAGTAGAGCCATGTGAACAATAAGTCACTCATTGTTTTGGATACTGGCAGGTTTAGTTGTAGAAAACTTTGTAATAGGTGGCATGTGTTCCTTCCCTAGTTTCTCTCTGGAATCTTCTCCATGCCCTCCTCTGTCTTTCCATTAATATTTTCCTGTGTGGGTATCCAGGACAAGCTCAGTTTCTCTACCTTTCCTATAACTCATCTCTTTAGTAGCAGCCAACACTCCTTCTCCTAACTAATAGACCTGAGTTGGTGTGGACACTCACTCTCTCCTCCATGGCTAAGTTCTTTGAGAGAGGCTGACCTATCGCCTGTCTCAGGAAGTGGATTCTGATGGGCTTAAACCAATCATGGCAGTGCCTGCTTTTTTGCTGGTGATAGGTCCAGATATTGACTTGTGGTATGTTTTAGGCCAAAGCTATATGAATAAAAGTATTCTATGTGCTTCCAGGAAAAGCTTGCTTCCTTGTTCTTACAAAATCTATGAGAAAATATGGCCTTTTTTTCTGCCTGAGAATATTGTTATATTTGAATATGATAATATCTACCTGTTGGCCTTGGGTAGGCATAGAGTCTGAGCATAGAAGTCAGTTCAGAGAAGTGAACAGAGGTTTGAGAATCACAGGAAAAGAGATGGAGCAAGAGTCAGCAATCTTTTTCATAGAAAGAGCCAGAGAATAATAATTTTAGGCTTTGCAACCACATGATCTGTGGTGCAACCACATGATCTGTGGTACAACCACTCATTTCTCATTTTGCAGTACAAAAGCAGCCACAAGCATCCATAAGGCAATGGCCAAGGCTTTGTTTCAGTAAAACTTTATTTACAAAGGAAATAGCAGTAGGTCAGATTTGCCCTGTGGGTTGTAATTGCCAAGACCTGAACTAGAACTCAGCTTGGCATGTATTGTGATCTGTTTCTACATACAACACTTCTGACACCAAACATGGGAAGTTTTCCTCACAGCAACCAAATTCTTCACCTCCCTAGGCACCTACTGGGTGTCCCAATTCAAGTCTGAAACTAACTACAAGGAGTTAACAGAGACCCCACATGTTAGGGATTCAGTCCCACAAGACTGTCCCAGACCACCAGTACTTCTGACTGACTGGTTATAAAGCAAGGGGTTTCCACAAACCCTTCCCCAGGTTCAATAAGTTTTTAGATGGCTAGCAAGATTCAGGAAAGTGCTTTACTTACTATTACCAGTTTATTATAAAGGGTACAATTCAGGAACAGACAAATCAAAGAGATGCATAGGTCAAGGTATGGTAGTGGGGGGAGGTGAGCACACAATTTCTTTCCCTTTCCGGTCATGCCATCCTGCCAGCTGCTTGATGTATTCACCAACCCAGAAGCTCATCAAATCTCATTGTTCAAGAGTTTTACTAGCTCCTCATCTAGCCCTCATCCTGTTCCAGAAGTTGGTAGGTAGAGCTAAAACTTCCAGCCCTCTAGTCACTTGGTCTTTCCAGCAACTAACCCATTATAAGGCAATATAAGGGCCTCATTTGTACAAATACAGGTGGGACAAAAGGGGCTCTTTATGAATAACAAGAAATACTCCTGTCAGGAAATGCTAAGAGTTTTAGACGCTCTATGCCAGGAATTGGGGACAAAGACTAAATATAGTTCTTATTATACCACAGGTATATGTCTAGAACTCCCCTATATTTGTACTTTATTGTATGTGGGATCACAAAATTTTTAACTGTTTTTGTGAACATGTAGCTGAAAGCATTGTCAGAATCATGATTTTAGATAAGACCCATCTCTTCTGCTCCTAAGAAGAGACTACATTGTAAAAGAAGCCTTCCAAAACCCCTATCATCATCTTTGTTGTTTGATCTACTCATGGTTTAATGACTCAAGTCTTGAGCAGAGGAAAGCAGAACTCTAAGTTGGTAGGAGGTTCATTATTGGAGAGCAAAGGAGGCCTTATGAAGAATTCTAAATGCCATCGTGTTGCAAGTGTCATTGTTCCTGGACCAGACAGAATGTGTTCTGGTTAGTGTTATGACTGCTGATCATTCTAGATGTGGATGCTCCTATTACCTTTTCTCATGGAAGACCTGAATCTGATATCTTTAGCAGTCCCCATCAATGTCACTTGTGAGCTTTTCAGCATTTGAAAAAGTTAATGTGAAAGCTATCTTTTAAAAAAAGCTGAAAAATGCTTCTGTGAGAAAGAAGTCACCTAGTTCCCTGAGAGAGAAGTAATTAAGATGCTCCGTGATTAAGTCTTTCCCATTTTGGTTACTTCTTGCTTCTAGTCTTGGTGTAAATCTTCATAGTGTATCTATGAAGTTTGTAATTAAATTCTTCTGGCCACTTTGGAGTATACCAGGAATGTTTTAATTACTTTTTATGAGTTATTGTCATGTATTTCCTCAGGGGGCTGCCTCTTTTGAGTAATTCGGTTCTTTTGGATTACATGTTTTTATTCTTAAAATAGATATGTTTCTCCTTCTCTCATATTGTGTTTTAACTACACTGAAGGAAGAATTTCTTTGAGGATTATTGTGTAGGAGGTCTAAGTACTGTTAATTTTTTTGAAAGAGATGAAAGCTAGAAGTAAGGAGAGAGGACACATAAGAAAACACTGGGGGTAATAAAGCTATTAAAGCTATCAAAACTCAAAAAATGGCTGCTTAAATCAAAGGTCTGATAAATATATCAAGACTTTGGCCAATAAATCTTTAAGAGACTTAAGGTTAACTCACCCACCCCTTCTATACTTGGGATTGGACCCTCCACTTCAGTTGCCCTTGTCCTGCTCTTTCAATCCACTGTGGTCCCCCTGGGTATTCAGTTAAATTGTTTTCCTTGAGTACAGTGTATCCCATGAGATTAAAACAACATAAATGATGTGTTTGCGTAACATATTCCTTTATGATGATGGTGCTTTTTATCATACCATCTCTCCTGTCTGGGACCACAGAATTGTATTCAATAGTTACTTCACAACAACCACAAGAGAAATTCCTTGAGAACCACTAGTTTATCTTTTTTCTGGAAGGGAGTCCCTGTGGGGGTCCTAAATACATACTCATGCAGTGAAGTGTAGAATTTTTTTCCTGTACCATGTATCTGAAGCTTTATGGTCTTCTCTTCTTCCACCCACCCTAGGAACACTTAGATTTCTGAACTGACCAGATAAAAGGGATGGTTGCAGTCCAGGGTGTGATCCACAAATAGAAAAACTAAAACAAAAGCAAACTTCAAGTGCTATCCAAAACTTGACTTCATCCCTATATTGGCAGGGGAGTCTATTTGAGGAATTAGAGTTTAATGAGCTTGAGTTTGCTCTACATAGGGAAGGTGGAAAAAAAAAAAATAACTGATCAAGTTAAATGTCAGAGAGCAACAAGCAGCTTTGTCTGACTGCAAATGTCTTTTCCTCCCCAAGTCATGGGGCTGTGGAGATGCCTCCTGGGCAGGACTATCCAGGAAAGGATCCTTCTGCGTCTACTCCTCACTTTTGTTCTGCCAGCCTATGATGCTTCCAGGACTAAGTGGTTTGAATTAATTGAACAGAACAAAGAATAAAGAGGCTTTGGCTCTTGGGACTTTCTTCTTAGAAATCAAACTATAAATGTTTGCAATGAGAGACAGTGGCTATTCGAACAGTTTTGTTTCCTCTAAGTACATTCAGCAGCTGAGACTGGGGTGGGACAGGGAAGGAAGCAGTTCTGGCCCAGCTGGTGTACTTTACCTGAAGGGAGATAATCTCTGTCTGCTTGGTCAGTAAAAGGCAGCTTTCAATTCAACAATTCCATTTCTTGGTAAGCACAGAAGAAGTTGTAGTGGAAAATTCTTTTTTCTATTATCTTAAGAAGTATAATACTTTTTTCCATATTTACTAAAACATTATTTTAGTATTCCTTGATAAGATCTACAGACGTGTACCAGGATAAGGGAGTGTGTCTTTTAAGATTCACTCCATTCTTCCTTTGATTCCTGCATCTCCTAGTTTGTCCCTCTCTCACCAAATGTAGCAAAATGTAAGTTCATTGTGTACCCTGAAAAGAATTAGATATGTATTTTGTATGACATTTGAGAATGCAATGAAACAATTCTTGTTTTGATCTAAGGTTGAGGTGAAATTGTAAGCAACTTGTCAGTTCCTGTGGAGAAATAAATCTCTTGTTGCTGAAGATACTTGTTTGCCAGACCTGATTGGAAAATTCACATCAGAGTATAAGATGATGAAAAGAGGACCAAGCACCTCAGAGAACAAAGCCTATTACTCTTTCTTTTAATATTGGTATTTTTCAAGGCTCGATTTTCTCACTTATTTTTTAATCTAAGGACTCTCCCTGGGTGTTCTCACCCAATCCCATAGCCTAGTTTTCTACAATACTCATAATTCCAATAATCTGTATCTCCAACCAAAAATCTCTCCTGAAATCAAGTACTATATATGCAGCAATTTCTTTAACTTGTAAGTAGAGGCTTGTAGACCATGTTTAGAACTCAGATCATCACCTTTCTCCTTCAATCAGCTGCTCCTTCTATGTTCCTAAACACTGTTAGCATTAACACCATGCACTCAGTTGTCTGATTGTCCATTCTACCTCAGGAGAATACATGATATGCTTTTATTCTCCTCACTCCCAAAGTCACCTCCCTGGCTCTGATCTTCATTCCTTCTTTTCTCCATTGCCATTCTCTCCTAAATCAATGTCTGCTTCTCTGCATCTCAGCCCTGAAGATAATTTGTTTTCAGATTTACTGAGCTATAATTGATGTACAATAAACTGCCCACATTTCAAGTGTACAATTTGAGGAATTTTGAAACCATCACTGTAATAAAGATAATGAACTTAATCTTCCTCCTCAGAAGATTTCATGTGATCTTTTGTGACCACTCCCTCATGCATCTTCCCACAAACCTCCCTCCATTCTTAGGCAGTCATGGATCTTCTCTATGTTACTATAGATCAGCTTGCATTTCCTAGGATTTGACATAAATGGAATGCTCCCTCTTTTTCTGACTTTTTTTTGACACACAATTATTTTCTTCTGCTACCTGCCCCAGCTTCTTGGAAGATTTTCTACTTATCACTGGTTTTGAACCAATTGCATTATGATGAAACTCAGTGTTACTACATGCATGCTTCTTGAGACTGGGGTTTATTTAACTCCTTGAGTCTGTGGATTTATGGCATATATTCAGTTTGGAAAAGATTTTGTTTTCAAAAATTGTTTCTTCAAATATTTTCTGTCCAACATTTTTCTTTCAGGGACTCAATGCATACATATTAGGGAGCTTGAAGTTTTCCCACAGCTCACTAACACTCATTTCAATTTTTGTCAGGGGAAAGGATAATTTTTCTGTGTATGTGTCATTTTGGATACTTCCTATTACTATATTTTCAGATTCAGTGTTACTCTTTTCAGTAGTATCAAATTTTTATTAATCCTAGCTAGTTTAATTTTCATCATTGACATTGTAATATATTTTTTTTTTTGTTTCTAGAAGTTCAATTTAGTGTTTTAAATGTGTGTTTTACATCTCTTTAATATGTTCAAACATTAGTTGGACATTTGGATTATAGTTATAACTTTTAATGTGCTCATCTACCAATCCTGCAATATTTGTCATTTCTCTGTTTCTCTTGATTGATTTTTCTCCTCATTATAGACTATATTGTACCCCTTCTGTGCCTAGAAACTTTCTCCACACAGGAATCCAGGCAACTGAGCTCAGTTTATTTTTTCCGTTTTCTCTGAGTCATTGGTACTGCCTATTGTCAATGTTTGATATGTATATATATATATATATATATATATATATATATATATATATATTATATATATATATGTTTCAAGCTAAGAAACAACTGTGTACTTTCTCTTTTTCTTATTTTCAAGATGTGCTTTTCTTTTTTAAGGTATAATTAATTGATTATCCTACTACACTTGTCCCAATTTTTCCACCTTTGCCCCTCCTCCATCCAGTAACCCCCTTCCCTCCAGTAACCCCACCCTTCTTAGTTCATGTCTTTGGGTTGTGCACATAAGTTGTTTGGCTTCTCCATTTCCTATACTATTCTTAACATTTCCCTGTCTATTTGTACCTATGATTATGCTTCTCAATCCTTGCAACTTTTTCCCCATATTCCCCCTTTCCCCTCCCTGTTGATAACCCTCCAAATAACCTCCATATCTATGATTCTGTTCATGTTCTAGTTGTTTCCTTAGTTTGTTTTTGTTTCTTAGGGTCAGTTGTTGATCGTTGTGAGTTTGTTACCATTTGAATGTTTGTAGTTTTGATCTTTTTATTAAGTCCTTTTAACATTTCATATAATAAGAGCTTGGTGATAATAAATTCTTTTATCTTTATCTTGTGTGGGAAGTCCTTTCTTTGCCCTTCAATTCTAAATGATAGGTTTGTTGCATGGATCTAGGTTATAGATCCTTGCTTTTAACCACTTTGAATACTCCTTGACAGTCCCTTCTTGACTGTAGTTTCTTTTGAGAAATCAGCTGATTGTCTTATGGGAACCCTTTTGTAGGTAACTCTCTTATTTTCACTTGCTTAGTTTAAGATTCTCTCTTTATCTTTAACCCTTGGCATTTTAATGATGATGTGTCTTGTTGTGGTCCTCTTTGTGCTTCCTGAGCTTGTAGGCCTATTTTATTTTATTTTATTTTTTTGCCAAATTAGGAAAGTTTTCTTTCATTATCTTTTTATTTTTTAGTTTTATTTGTTAACTTTAATAAGTTTTATTTATTTATTTAAATAAAGATTTTATTTATTATTTTCAGAGAAAGAGGAAGGAAGACAGGCAGAGAGGGAGAGAAACATCAATGCCTTTCATCTGCCTCCACTACGGACCTGGCTGGAGACCTGGCTTGCAACCTGGTTATGTGTCCTGGCTGGGGAATTGAACCAGCGACCTTTGGGTTTGCAGGCCGGTGCCTTATCCACTGTGCCACCAGCCAGGGTTTCATTGTCTTTTTAAATAAGTTTTAAATTTCACGCTCCTCCTCTTCTCATTCTGGCATCCCTGTGATTCAGATGTTGGTGCCTTGGGAATAAAAGAGTCTCCTTATTCTCTCTTTGTTTTCTTGAATTCTTGTTCCTTCATTCTCTTCTGATAGACTGTTTAATTTTTCCTTATGTTCCAAATTATTGGTTTGCATTCCAGCATCCTCCCCTTCACTATTGGTTTCCTATGGATTTTTCTTTATTTCACTTAGTGTAGCCTTCACTTTTTCCCTCATGTTTTTGCCACACTCAAGGAGTTCTCTGAGCATTTTTATCACCAGTGTTTTGAACTCTGCATCTGATAGGTTGGCTATTTCCATTTTATTTAGTTCTTTTTCTGGGGTTTGTTCTGTTCTTTCATTTGGGCAATTTATCTTTGTTCCCTCAGTTTGTATGTCTCTCTATCTTTGTTTCTGTGTATTACTTAGAGATGCTTTGACTCCCCATTATAGCATAACTGTTAAGTTTTATGGGATAAAGTCTTAGGCATTTGCCAGGTTAAGGCAACCTGCTTCACCACTTTGTGGTTCTGTATGTGGGGAAGGGGTCGGAGAGTGGACAAAGCCTCCGACTCTGGAGGCTTGCTTGGCACTCACCCCATTTCTAGTCACTTTACCAGTATGCAACTGGTGCCCTTTTGGCTGCTGCCCAGATGGTGGTTCCTAGAGTGAGTGGGGTGCATGCATTCTAGGACCACATGGTTAGTTTATTCCACTGCACTAACCCCCACTGGTTTTTACACCCACAAGTTCTGAGGCTTTATTTTTCAGTGCTGGAACCCTGAGCTGTGAGGTATAGCCTGGGGTTGGGGTTGCTTACTCCTCAGGTATCCTTCAAAATTTTAATCCACCACTCATTATAGTGGAACTATCCATTCCATTGCCTGCTGCCTTGTTGCTGCCACACTGCATCTTCTCTGCCCTATGTGTTCCATCTATGTTTCCCATCCATCTAGATGAACATGGCTACTTGAAATCCTTGGTTGTTGGACTTCCATACAGTTTGATTTTCTGGCAGTTCAGGGTGTTTTTTATTGTGAGGTTAGTTGCAATCCTTCTTATGGTTGCTCAGGAAGATGAAGCATATCTATCTACACTTGTATCTGGACAGAAGCTTCAACCCTATATTTTTGAAGGGTTATAAAAAAACAAAAAAATGTAACAAAAACCTATCAAGCCCTCAAACTCTAAAATATTTATTAGCTGACACTTTACCGAATAAATTTGCTGAGCCCCACTCTGGAAAGCTTTTAGGTTAGTAAGAGAAACTAGTGAGCACTATAGTAGGAGCTCTGCAAGGAATAAAAATGCTGGTGAAAGAATACTAGGCTATAAATCTTGCCATGGACAAGAGGGAGGAAGTCAGAGAAGAGGTTATATTTGAACTAGGACATATAGACTTGCTGAGTAGGTAAACATCACATCAGCCTGAGAAGGGATAGGGGTATGTACAAAGAAAGTAAATGACCAAAACATCAGGGTAGTTTAGTCTAGGAATTGTGGTTCAATCAAGTGTGGCTTGATTACAGGGTACCAATGTGTGTAGGATGTGAGATGAGGAAGGGGAGAGTTAATAACTAAACATGCATGAGGAAAGAGCCATAATGTGAAGGGCCTTAGACACACTAATAAGGTTAGAACTTTGATTTCAAGGTAAAAAGTTATCACCTAGTGTTTTTAAGTAAAAGCATGACAAAATTAGACTAGAGGTTTAGAAAATTAATTTAAGCAACAGTACAAAATAATTATAAAGAAACTTTGCTTTATACAAACATGCTGCCATAGGCTGCAGTTTGTCAACCTTGGCCTTAGAGAAAAGAGGTTATTTTTTATTCTTTCATCAATAGAATGCCTGACTCTGAGAAGAAGCTCAATAAAAACTGCAGTTTTAAAAATAATGAACATTAACTAGCCTAAAATATTTGAATACTTCATATGTGACAGAATACTTCATATATGACAGTAATTCTTCCAAGAAGTTAGTATAGGCTAGGTCATTTGGGTTTGCACAAAATCAGGTGATATTGTCAGCACCATTTTGTAGAAGAAGCCGTTGCTGCATTGAGAAGCTAAAGGTCTTGCCAAAGACACACAGCTACTTGTCTTTCAAAAGTTAGAAAAGAGACAGGGCCTGGGACAAGGCAATTGCTTATGTTTTTCCTCTGTTGGGTTAGGCCCCCAAAGAGGACAGAATGCCCCTGCAGTTGATGTATTCAGCATCTTTCTCTCTGGTGGAAAGCAAAAGTTACTCAACATAGATCCACAGTCTTTATTTAACCTAAAGATTGCCTGAGTTTCAAGGATAAATAACCACATCTGCTCACTTTTATGTTTATTGTATACTTTGCAGAAAATGACAAAATTGGGTTTCTAAGATAAGTATTACTTTTTAAAACATGAAAAGTCTTGCGTGGATTACTGTCATCATATATTGTTTAAATCTAGAACTCCTGTTCCTCTTTAAATGTAATAATATCTCTCAAACAAAACACTTTGCTTAAATTAGTTGTCTTCAAAGCATATCTGGTTGAGCTAGAAGCTGAAGAAACATATTATTTGAAGCCACACAGAAATGTGTTGCCTATTTTTTAAAAATTTGTTGACCAAAAAGGAAAAGATCATTGTCTTTGTGTTTTACAAAAAAACATTGTCTCATGGCTGACAATTGGCGACTGAGTGAACTAATATGAGCTGATATTAAGAACTTTGATAATGTCTTTTGGATATTCCAACAGACTAGACTCTAGCATAGAGGAATCAGAATTCCATTAACCAATCAAACCATCATCAGGAACTACAGTACCTTCCAAACAGCTGCCATTTACAATTTAGTGATAATGATCTTTATATAAAATTAGAGTGGCATGAAAAGCACCTGCTGTCAAAATTAGCTTTTTAGAAAACAGAAGCTCTTTTGCTGACATAATTTTAAGCAATAATGATTATTGGGACAATCAGAAGCAAATTTGTAGATGAGTTGGAATTAAATATACAATATATTTAGATCAAGAGAAGTGAAGACAGTTAATTTTCCCTGCAGGGAATGAAATGTGTTCCATCAAATGGAAGCCATACCCTGCCCTGCACTGAATTCTGCCAGTCAGGAGGCAGGTATAAGAAGGCTCTGGGCCCTGGCTGGTAGCACAGTGGATAAGGTGCTGGCCTGCAAATCCAAAGGTCGCAGGTTTGATTCCCCAGCCAGGGCACATAACGAGGTTGCAAGCAAGGTCTCCAGTCAGGTCTGTGGCTGGAGACAGGTGAAAAGCAACCATACATTGATGTCTCTCTCCCTCTCTGCCTCTCTCCCTTCCCCTCTTTCTAAAAATAATGAAATAAAATCTTAAAAAAAAAAAAAAAAAAAGAAGGTTCCAGGGGAATGGAGGCACTGAACCTGAGAATGCCCCAAAGCAAGGACTGGACTCCACGATTACGTAACTGGCATTTATTTCTGTTTCTAAATGCAAATCACTGACTTTTAATCACTGACATTTCTCCTTCCTTCCAACATTTTAGTCACTTATATCTTGTATCCCATGGTGTTATTGACAGCCAAAACAGCCAAAAAGCAATGAAGACAACAAAAAGGAAAATGGTGTGGCAGCAGCAGAAAATGAACTGCAGTTAGTTTGTTAGGGGGTGGGTATTGTCTGTCCATTCTCGTAGAGCTCATGATTACCTCAGGGAAGCAGGTAGAACTGGAATTGTAAATGCGTTCCTGTGTTCCTTTATAATCGATTCCTGCCCTTTGTCCTTCTTTGAGGACACGGTTCCTAGTCACTGGTTCAGTTTAAGTCAGGCCTTGTTGCTGTAAGTGGCTTGGGCTGGGGCTGAGTCAGCTTGACTGGGCAGGGGCGAATTGTGCTGGGACAACTACTGAGCCCACATCCTTGACTTACCTGGCGTAAGGCCATGCATGTTCCGTGGTAAAGTTAGCTGTCACACAGTGGGGACAGGGATGGAACTCCTTTCCCTTATTACATTTAAAAACAAATTTCTTCTATATTTTACCTGGGGATCAACAGTGTGTGCCATAGCACGTGGAGCTGAGAGGCCCACAGCATGCTGTATCTGGTAAACGAGCTCCTGGGATGCTTATTTAATCAGTAGAGTTGATCATTTAGTATTATATTTCTAAATAATAGTATACCTATACCAATAGCATCCATGGTATAGGTAAGTCGGGAAATTTTATCTTACTTATTACATATTCTACTTACATGCTTATTATTTTTCCTATTACATATACAAGTGTAGGTTCCATGAAACGATCAGAATCCAGGTAATGATTTGCTCATTTGTCCTTTGTTAACATGTCAATGGCACATCAGATTTTCGCTGTGTCCTTGATCATAGGGTAAGCCCCTGTAGAAACGAAATTGCTTCTCTGGGATTGTATAAAATATCCAACTCACTAAAAAGGCTTTCCTAGACAGCTTTACATGTTACTCTCTCTTCTCTCCTGTTATTGACATCTTCATGTTTTCCCTCATGGAGTCAGTTTTCATTTAGTTTCCACATTATGTACTCTCCAATCTCATTCCCTTTCTCCATGGACAATCTTTGTTTTAACCCTGTCTAGAGCTTCTTTTCCATGTCAGCGTTCCACCAGCCCCTAACCTTCGGCTCCTCTCACCACACTTTGCCTAGGAAATGCCATGGCAAACATTCACCCTAATGACTCTGTATCACTAGCCCCCAACTTCCCACACATATCTTCATTCATGGCCACTGTTTCAAAGTAATACTTTTCTTCCAAACCTGTCCCACCTTTTCCTTTCTCCATCTTTTGACAATTGCTTCTCTATCTTTCTGGCAACCAGGCTTGGAATCTCAGCATCAACTTTGATTCTTCCTTCTTGCTCACCTCTCCTCATCAGTCAATGGCCTGTCATATCAGCCTCATTTCTGAATGGTTAAGAAACAGGGTTCTGGAACCAAAGATTGCATCCGTTAAGGGGTGACCTTAGGGATGTTTAACCTTTCTGTATCTTAGTTTCTGTTTCTATAAAACTGAAAGATAGAACTTTCCTCATAGCACCATTGTGAGGATTAAATGAGGGATTACTCTCTGAACAGTGCAGGGTGCACACTAACCTCGCAATAGATGTATTATTATGATTATTATTACTTTTTGCATGTGTTCCCCTTTCTCTGTTCTCACTGTGATGATGCTAATTTGGCACTGGTTAGTTCTTAGTTGGACTTGAAGATAGTTTCCCAGGACCATGAAGATCCATTCCTAGGATCTTCTTGGTCCAATTCACCATATATTCTGCTGCCAGATTTATCAGACAGATGGCAAAGATTTTTATTCTCCTGCTCTAAAAGATTTAAGTCCAAAAATAAAGTTTTTTAACTAGGTGCTTGGTACTGAAGATTATGTACAAATTTCCACTGACATCTACTAGTAGTCCTTTCCAATGACCTTTTACCCCAGCCAGGATGAAGGTTTTACTTTTCTCCACTTAGGTTCTGCACCTGCCTCCTCCTTGTCTTTGCTCATGCTGGACCATCTGCCAGGATCACCTTTCTTTGCGCACCCTTCTCTAAGTGACCAAGACTTCCTTATTGTTAAAAGTTTGCTCACAAGGCTTTGTCTATGGTCACATCTTTTACTAGTTTCATGGCCCTTAGGAAGTCCTCTGCCCTTCTTCTTACCTCCCATAGCAACTTACCTGTATAACTCTCATGACTCTTTTTTACTTTCTGCTATTTTAGTTACTGAAGTACCATTATTATTTATATATTTATAGCAAATTTATACAACTTTTAAATCTTTTCAAATCTGCACAATCTCACTTATAGCCAGTAGTCAGTACACCCAGTTTGGATGACTAAATGACCCTCCTTGGTATGTGGGCCCACCAAGGAGCTTTCAGCTGGGTTAATGTCCAATAAGTCTTAAAATTATCTCAAATGATTAAAAAAAAAGCAAAAGAAACATTTATTATTTATTCCCAACCAACATTATTTAGTTTTCATGGTAAAGCCTCTCTGACTCTTTCTAATAAGAGTTACACTTGAACTATAACATTTGAGAGTCAACAAAGAGGACTGGCCAACCCTCTATCAGGAAAATTAAGATCCAGATTGACTAATCAAAATACAGATTGAGTTATCGATATCTGCATAGCTTGGTAGTTGAGGCTACTGATGAGACCTGTACTCTTAGAGTAGCACGTTTTCATTTTGATTATTCTAAAATATTCTGTTTGTGGTCTAGGGGCAGTAATTGGAAAGTATGAATAAAGTTTCTTTCAGACTCTAATTTCTAAAGAAAAAATTATTCATCATTTATAAAGAAGTTATAATTAGCATAATGGTACATCTTAAAGAATAAGACAATTTAGACTGATGAATATTTGTGATACACAAATATAAGAAACATTGCGAACACTAGAAGCAATGGGAAAAGAAGACATTCGTGTACATAGGTTCTTCCTGAATGACAACAGCTGACTCACAAACTTCATTTTTAGGAATGGTAATTTGCATACTGCCTTCGCTCCCCTCCATCTCAAAGTCATTGCTTCTTTCCCTTTCTCTCTCCAAATATCTCTCAGAGAGTGATTTTCCTCATCTTTGAGGAAACATAGATCCAATCGTTAACCTTATTGGATCCATTAGAAGTTAGAGAATGTGTATGAAGCACCTGATACAAAGCAAGTACTTAGTGACTACCACCCCCCATTTCTTCTTTGTCCTGTAGCTCAAAGGTAGCAGATGCATAGCATGTATGTTACTATTCCCTAATTTATACACAAACTAGACAGATCAAAATCCTCCTAGTACCTTCTGGCTGAGCCCAAGACAGTCTTTAACTTACAGTGCAACACTCAAGGCAGCTGCTTTCAGTCAGGTGGTGTTCACACATGAGATAAAAGTTATTTGGCCCTGGCTGGTAGCACAGTGGTTAAGGCACCGGCCTGCAAACCCAAAGGTCGCAGGTTCGATTCCCCAGCCAGGGCACATAACCAGGTTGCAAACCAGGTCTCCAGTCAGGTCTGTGGCTGGAGGCAGGTGAAACACAACCATACATTGATTCTCTCCCTCTCTGCCTCTCTCTCTTCCTCTCTCTCAGGAAATCATAAATAAAATCTTAAAAAAAAAAAAAAGTTATTTGTTATCTTGTCTTAGATAAATGAAAGACAATATTGCCTCATTTCTATGTATAGTTTAGCTACATCTATCTGTCTGCTTAGTCCCCACCCCATCTCAGTGTATCTGTTTGCCTTCTGACTGTTTTAGTTCAGGTTCTAGCCATGTTCCCATGTGATTTTTATTTCTTTCCTATATTCTAAAGTGATTCCAAGAAACCAAAGATATGATTTACTAGGACTTGGATATATAGTTATACTGTGATGAGTTGGTTGTCGTATTTTTGTTACTTTGGCTATTCTTCCATTTTCTCAAAAGAAAAAGTATTTCTCTTTTAGTAAAATTATAAAATTTTACTTCAAATCACATTTTTTGAAAATTTGAAGACAAGACTGAAAAAAAAAAAAGAAGATAGAATCTGAATGTGATATTATATAGACACTTTCTTATTTAGAGAAACCGTAGTTTGGACATATTCTCTTTGGTGGTTTTGGAAATTCCTTGATTATCTTCTAGTGCTTAACTATATAATCTGTAAAAATATTTCTGCTTGTTACAAGGATGTATAGAGGAGATAATTCATGAAAAGTTATTACTGAACATAGAGCCTATCCCTGAATTAGGATTTAAATGGTCACAGAAATTATCATTAATTTATACAAGTGTACTTTCAATGTAAAAAGCAATGAAGATAATTCTGTAATATTTCCACTGGGAAAATAGCATCTCATTTCTTTTTCTGAGAAAATTCATGGCTTTTGACAAAAATCTGAAGTTTAAGAAAAAGTTGCATAATGAGCTAGTCTGCAGACTTACTGAAAATTATAAAAACTGTTTTTCCACATTTTAATCCCCTTTCTTTTGTTTTAAAAATAAAATAATTACATTCAAATAGTCTATAGAAAGCTACGGTGATTTAAAAAAAATAACCTCAGTAGATGTTATAATGAAATTAACAAGAGAAGTATTGGCTCAGTTAGCATTAGAGGTGTATTATAAATTTATTTATTAAAAGATTGTATTCATTATTTTTAGAGAGAAAGAAGGGAAGGGGGAGAAAGGGAGAGAAAAATTAATGTATGGTTGCCTTTCATCTGCCTCCAGCTGGGGACCAGGCTGGAAACCTGGCTTGTAACCTGAGAATGTGCCCTGACTGGGAATGGAACCAATGACACTTGGGTTTGCAGGCCAATGCTCAACAAATAAATTTATTTTTTAATTACAGTTTATCGATTATGCTATTATAATAGTCCCAATTTTCCTCCCTTTCCACCCTACAACTCAGTACCCTCACTCCTTCAAGCAACCTCCACACCATTGTTCATGTCCATTGGTCATGTGTATAACTTCTTTGGCTACTCCATTTCCTTATACTGTACTTTACATCCCCGTGGTTATTCTGTAGCTACCTATTTGTACATCTTAATCCCATCACCTTTTCACCCATTATCCCACACTTCCCTCTCATCTGGAATCCATGAAAAGCTATCTATATCCATGATTCTGTCTCTGTTCTTCTAGTTTTCATTGTTTTTTAGATTTAGTTGTTGGTAGATATGTATTTATTGCCATTTTATCATTCATAGTCTTAATCTTCTTCTTTTTCATAAATAAGTCCTTTTAATATTTCATATAATATTGGTTTGGTGATGATGAACTTCTTTAGTCTTTTCTTGTCTGTGAAGCTCTTTAACCACCTTTCAATTCTAAATGATAGCTTTGCTGAGTAGAGCAATGTTGGCTATAGGTCCCTGCTTTTCATGGCTTTGAATATTTCTTGCCAATCTCTTCTAGCCTACAACGATTCTTTTGAGAAATAGGCTGACAATCTAATTGGAACTCCTCTGTAGGTAACTAACATCTCTTCTCTTGTTGCCTTTAAGATTCTCTCTATCTTTAACCTTTGGCATTTTAACTATAATGTGGGCCTATTTTCGTCCATCTTGTTTGGGACTCTGTGCTTCCCGGACTTGTGTGTCCAGGAAGTTTTTTTTCATTATTTTTTCAAATAGGTTTCCAGTTTCTTGCTCTGTCTTTTCTCCTTCTAACACTCATATGATGAGAAAGTTGGACGTCTTGAAGTTGTCCCAGAGGCTGCTTACACTATCCGAATTTTTAAAAAAAATCTTATTCCTTCTTGTTTTTCTGATTGGTTGTTTTTCCTTTCTTATATTCCAAATCATTGATTCAGCTTCTTCCACTCTATTGTTGTTTCCCTGTAAATTGTTCTTTATTTCAATTAGTGTATCCTTTTTTTTCTGATTGGATTTTTTTATGCTCTTGAGGTACTCACTAAGTTCCTTGAGCAGCCTCATAATTTAAATCTATCTCAGTAAAAGGATATACTATACTAAAATATAAAAATAATGTATCTTAATGATGTTGAGGATAGAATTAGAGATGAAGGCTTTTATTTATATAGTTTTGTACTACTTAAACTATTTCAACAAGTATGTACTATTATTTTTTATAGTAAAATTTTAAAGCATATTAAAATTTTGAATACCAATCACTATTAGTTTTATCTCTTAGCAAAATTATGATGCAGCTTAATTTTGCAGTCTATGTCTCTTCCTCTTTATTCTGTAGATTTCATTTCATTTCTCTCTCTCCCTTTGCAACATCCATGTTATACTTCTGTCAAAATGTACTGTCAAAAAGTGTATAAAAATTTATACTCTCTTAAATGTAATTTCTAACAGCATACTTTTTGCCATCCTAAAACATAGTTATTATTCAACAAAGATTAAAATAATGAAGTCAGACATAAAGATCCTCTTGCTTGGATTTCTATGATTTATCAGCAAGAGGAGGGTTTTTAAGTGACAGAGACTTTTGGCCCCATAAATTCATATCATTTAGGTGTTAGAAGTGATCTGTTCTGCTTCGTGCATAAATATGAACTTGGTTACTGGAATATATGGTAGGATAATTGACTGAATGATGCTGGTGGTTTTTGCATCAGTATACAGGGTGGGGCAAAAGTAGGTTTACAGTTGTGAATACATAAAAAAGAGTTTATTCATGCATTATTATTTATTAATTATTGTATTATTTTCTATATAAACAACTGTAAACCTACTTTTGCCCCACCCTATATGTAGACCATATACATTATTGTGAGAACTTTAGTTGTTCTTTTTTCCCCAAAAGAACATTGAGAAGTCATTGCAATGTTTTGAGCAGGTAAGTGACAACATCTGCCTAAGTTTTAAAACAATTACTGTGGCTGTTGGAAGTAAAGATTAGAAACAGAAAGATCAGTTAGGGACTGTTGCAATTATCTAGTTGAGAGGTGATGGTAGCTTGAGCAGACTTGGAACACTAATGATACAAGAATTCATCAGATTCCCGATATATTTGAAGACTGAGCCAACAGGATTTCCTGGCAGATTGGCTCTAAGATACAAGAGTCAGTGTAATTAGAAGTATAAAGTTGCCACCATCTGTGAGACAAATTAGTATTTCATGTCACTTCTCAACAAGGACAGGTGAAAAGTTCGTCCAGGCTAAGGGAAAGATTGGTCCTACTCTTGATTGTCTCTCCTCTTTGTCTCCTAGGTCCAAGCAGACTTCCAGCTTCTTCCAATTAGTATCTGATTTAGGTCAAATAAATAACCTCCTATCAGAATTAATAGGCATTGAAGAAAGTCTATCAGGATTAATAGGCATTGAAGAGATTTTTAAAAAAATCATCTCTTTAATTGCTGAAAGTTCAAATTTTAAGTTCAGAATATCCATAAGTTGTCTTAATAAAGCTATTATGGCTTATGTTCAGATTCATATTCGCACATCTAAATAGTACTAGAATTTAAGGAGATACATCTCTCTCATATCTACACTGCAATTAAATGTCCACAGCAGAGCTCAGAGTTTATGGGTACTTGTTTTTATCACTGAATTGCATCAGTGTTGCTGTATTTAATGCTACCTCTGGTCTAGACTGCATCAGTGTGGCTTTTTTTTTTTTTTTTCATTTAAGTATTTTCTACCCATTTATGCATGATGATGGCATCAACCCAATCAAGCTATGGTGAGAAATCTGCTAGTTACACATTATCATTTACTTATATTTCCCATACCAAAAATATTACTTGTTTCCTATCTATCTAATTAAGAAGAAAGACTAGAGAAGACATTGTTCATTTCTCCTTTAAAAATGTTTCCTACCTGACCATGACTATAGGACAAATAAGGTTTCTATTTTTGTTAGAACATTATTATGTACTTTCTCTTTGATACCCCAAATGGCATGAGAACATTTTGTAATCATATTTTCTGAGAATGGTTAAAAAAATCAATGGAAACCAGGCTGAATGGCTGTAAATGTTCTGGAACAAATGTTATATAGAATTGAGGGACTAAGGAGAAGAGGACTGGGAATGCTTTATGCTGTAAACCTTTTAAACAAGGATATTGGTAGAATATTTTTCAAGGACTAGGATAAAGCCATTCCCTTTAACAAATTATTTATTGTAGTCCTTGCACAGTCTTTCCCCCTTTTCTTCTTCAGCTGATTAGTATGCCTACTAATCACAATGAGGTAAACAATCTTTAATAAAGAAAGATTTTTACTTTGATGCATCACACAATGTCCTTAATGAAGACAACACAACAAATGATGTAATTGGCCAGCATAGGGCCTGAGCACCATTTCTCCAATTTTTGACAAAAAAGATGAAAGCAACTTAATATGCCTATCAAGAAAAATGGCAAAATGTATTTCCTCCTTCTCTTTTCTCCCTCCCTCTCCTTATCCCCTCACATCCAAGCATATCATCTATATAATGGTAATTCTTGCAGTTAGAGTGAAGTGGTCTTTCAACACATAATAAGAAATATACTAAAGGAAAGGAAAATGAGAACTGGCCACTTCAAAGTAATAGATCTATAAACTTCCTCCTATTTCTATTTTTCCTAAGAGAAAAGTAAGTCACAGATTTTCCCATTTCATGCTGAGTATAAGTTACATGTAGTATTAGAACCACCTCCCTTTCTTATCTCCACAGCTCCAAGCAAGTGATCATTTTTTACTTCCTCATGAACACAATATAAGCAGGGTGACAATGTGTTCCAGGCATGGAGTATGACTCGTATCCTTGCATATTTATTAAAAAGGTTCACTATTTGCTTCCACATTGGGGAAGACTTTGAGCTTTTATTGATTCCTTGCATAACTTCCTTCATCCTGAGATTATATATGTTTCAACCCAAAGAATATATACAATGTTCTGTGCCTTCTTCCAGTCTTTCCTCAGCTAAGCTCTGATAGCATCTTATGTTTACAAATAGGAACAAGTACCTATCTCATCTCTCAGATTCACTGGGAGATCACACATAGGTTTTGAATCATTTTTTTTGTTATTGAAATGGGATAGCAAAACAGATTGAGGGACAGAGATTAGTGGAATGTTCTATAAGGAGAACCAGAGAAGACAAAAGTGGTAGATGGAGAAACAGAATCCTGAGATGCTTGAAATGCCAAAGACATGGAAAGTTTCAAGAAGGAGAAACTAATAGGGTGAACTAATAGGGTGAATAGGGAGACTGTAGAAAACAAGGACTGAGTAAAGAAGCAATTAACTTGTCAAGAAGAGACTGTTGGAGACTCTAAAGTGTGCTATTTCAGGAGTGTGGTAAGAAGGAAAGCTAATTACTAATAGGTAATGAAAAAACAAGTGATGAATAGAATAAAAGCAATGACCACAACCTACTTATTCTAAAAATGTGGCCATGGTCTGTGGAAATCATTTTTCATGTTGGTTACCTTTACTTTTCCATTCTGTTGGCTCAGTTTGAGTTGTAAAAACTTTTTATTTGAATGAGGGAAGAAAAAGAATTTCCTGTAGCTGGGGAATTTGGGCAGAGCTGGCAAAATCACCTCTTTGGCCATCTTCACAGTCAACTTCTTTCTTTATTTTAATAACATTGGATAATGATGAGAATTCTGTTTTGACATTAGAACTATCATGATTTCCACATGCAATACAATAAAATGAGATGTGAGTTCCTAAAAGGGAAAATTTGTTAAAATACCAGTGGGGAAGGGTAAAGAGGAGGAAGCTTGAGCAAGGTAGTTGAGAAGACTAAGACTTGGGGGATGTGATGGTAGAAGCCAAGCAAGGGTAATACATTTATTTTAGAGGTATAATTTTGGGGCTCAGTGCCTGGCCTTCTCCTTGAGATAGATGGATGGGCTTATCTGTTGGTACTGTCATAATGAAAGTCAGAAGAAAAGATTATTATGTTAGTAGTTTTGCTCTTTCTCAGTTTCTGTGTCTGTACGTGGCTCTGATTTAGCCTGGAATGGGCCCAGGAGCGTTTTCATAGAAACTAGTATTATGGTGTTGAAAGGTCTGTTTACCATTTGCCTCTCATATTGCTTCAGAAGGTGAAGTAGGGGGAAGGTAACTGGATAATTAAGAAGGTCAGGAAACCTAGGTTCTGGTAACTGTTCTGTCTGTTATTTACATATGATTTTCATTAAATTACCCAACATCTCTAAATCTTTGTTTTCTTCTCTGTAAAATGGCTTTAATAATACCTGCCTGTCTTTGAGGGTCATTGCAGGCTCAGGTGAAATACATTAAAAGTACTTTAAGACCTGGGTGGTAGCACAGTGGATAAGGCACCAGTCTGCGAACCCAAAGGTCACTGGTTTGATTCCCCAGGGCACATAACCAGGTTGCAAGCCACGTCTCCAGCCAGGTCTGTGGCTGGAAGCAGGTGAAAGGCAACCATACACTGAAAAAAAATAAGTACTTTAAAACCAAAGACTGCGTTATGAATAAAATGCAATATTATCAATCAAGAAAGGAAGTGAAATCCCTTTCCCATTGTCCTCCCCCTTACGGAGGTTGCTGTGAACCTCCTTCCTTTGCAGGCTCCATAATTCACCAGAAATGACTTGACACTGAGCCAGGAAGTAAAGGGTGGGTTCCAAAGTAAGAAATTGATGCTCTGGGATTCTGTGGAAGCTTTAGTTTATACAAAATGCCTTTCATTGGGCCCAGTATATATTTAGCACTAAGTAAATGTTTGTATCATTCCCTTGTCTGAGCTCCTCTCCTTCCAGCTAGATGCTGACCATATGTTTGACTGCTCTTCAGCAATAGATCAAGGTTTGCAGGCCAAAAGCATACGCAACATTGAACCATATCTTTAAGCAGAAAATTACGGTATCTTCTTTCACAACTCTTATCAAAACATGGTCAATTGAGTAGATCACTAGCAACAACTCAAGTCTTCGGAAGGGGTCTACATGAGTGAAGTTTCATGAAGCTTAAATAATAGTAGCTTCCTGCAGAATCTGACTCAAATGATGGTGAAATGCTCACTGTCTTATTCAACAACTTTTGTTCATCTTATGTGTGTGTGTGCAGGCTTACTCAGGCACATGTCTGTGAAATCACACATACACAGTGTCCTAAAAAGAACTGCATGTATGTCTATTTTTTGACAATCAAAAAAATTGAAATAAGTTTACAGTACCTTTGACTTGAGAATATTATGATATTGATTGAAATTGTTTGAGAACCTTGAACTTCTAAAATAATGTAAGTGAGAATCTCTGCCCCAGGTCACTTTTTTTTTTTTTTTTTTTAAAGATTTTATTTCATTATTTTTTAGAAAGAGGGGAAGGAAGAGAGGCAGAGAGGGAGAGAGGCATCAATGTATGGTTGCGTTTCACCTGCCTCCAGCTACAGACCTGACTGGAGACCTGGTTTGCAACCTGGTTATGTGTCCTGGCTGGGGAATTGAACCTGCGACCTTTGGGTTCGAAGGCTGGCGCCTTATCCACTGTGCTACCAGCCAGGGCCCAGGTCACTTTTTAGTTAAAATTGACAATTCATCCTAACTTATAAAATGTGTCATTTAGGTTACAGAGTATTTTGCTCTCAGTGCTACTTACTGTGATAAAAGGGAAAATAGTTTGAGTCAGTTAGTCCTGCCCACTGCCTTCAGCAGACCATGTAGAAGGCATCGCTGATGGGCACGAAACTGTCCCAGAGAGAAAGCACTCCTCACCTTGCTTTGAAAGCTGCCCCATTAGGACTTTTCACTTTTGACTAATCCACAATCCCTGGAATGGAACATGAGCTGCCATTCAGAATGCACCTGTTCATTAAAGCCAAGAAGATGTTTAGTAAGTGTTTGTTAATTTTGCTGACAATTGAGGAAAATTCCTTGGAATCTCTCTACTTCCCCATTTTGTTTGTTTGGTTTGTTTTTAGTAAAGTTGACAGAACCTTCCAGCCTGTGTCAGACCATTGCCAGTTTCTAAGTAATGAAATCAGTGTGCATCTACCGTACACCGCCTTTATGATGAAGAGCCATAACAGAAAGGCTATTTTCTTGTGAATGGAGGCAATTCACTGTGCAGTTGAAGAGAAAACTCAGTTTTTGTTTGGCTTTAGGCTATTTTTACCTTTATTATAAAATATTCAGAAAAGTTAGAAAGTAAATGAATGTAGAAAGGAAACAGAAATCATCATTCTTTTTATAATCCAGTATAACAAATATTAATATTCTGATGTGTTTTCTTCTATTTTCCTGTTTATAAATATACACAGACACTTGTAGAAGAGAACATTTTACCATTTTTTCTACTTAGTAATATATAATGAACATTTTCTCATATCACTAAAAGTTATTTAAAGACATGAATTTTAGTAAATCTATGATACTTCATCTTATGGATGTGCTTTTGTTCATTGCTATTTTTTTTTTTTTTTATTGTTGTTGTATTACATCCATCCCCTTTTTGCTCCCCTCTGTCCCCCCACCCACCCACCCATTCCCCCCAAAGTCAATCCCACCTGTTGTCCATGTCCATGGTTCCTTTATACTAGGTTCTTGTCTAAGCTGCTCCCCATCTTTGCCTCTACCTCTCCCTCCACCCTACCCCATTCCCCTGACCACTGAAGGCCTATTCCTTGTATTCATATACTTGGTTCTGTGTTGGTTGTTGTTAGTTTTGTTCATTATTGTCCCGTAAGAGGTGAGATCATATGATATTTGTCCTTCACTGACTGGCTTATTTCACTAAGCATAATACTCTCCAGTTCCATCCATGTTGTTGCAAAGGGTACAAGTTC
>PVIW01004789.1:8267-122510 GCA_004026585.1 Noctilio leporinus | reverse complement strand
TCCCCCTGACCACTGAAGGCCTATTCCTTGTATTCATATACTTGGTTCTGTTTTGCTTGTTGTTAGTTTCGCTCATTATTGTCCCGTAATGGGTGAGATCATATGATATTTGTCCTTCACTGACTGACTTATTTCACTAAGCATAATACTCTCCAGTTCCATCCATGTTGTTGCAAAGGGTACAAGTTCCTTCTTTCTTTCTGCTATATAGAATTCCATTGTGTAAATGTACCAAAGTTTTTTGACCCAATCATCCACTGATGGACACTTAGGCTGTTTCCAGCACTTGGCTATTGTAAATAGTGCCGCATAGCTGGTATTTTTGATGAGTGAGAAGCACAGGGCCGGGGTGGAATCATCAGCGCTTACCTCTATAGTTTTTGCACCAGTAAAAAAATTGAATGTAACTCAGCATTCACAAATAGGACACATCCTACATAAGTGTTGGTGCACTGATGTCATGAAACAGCTTGTAGCCCTGACAGAGAGAGCCAGACCTGTAGGGGCTGACATGGGCCTGTGTCGCGGACTTTGGGAGAAGGGTGTGTCGCAGTGCCATGGTTAAAAGTGCTGGGGCCAGCTTGCCGGGAATTCAGTTTCGCCCCCCACCCCTGCCGCCCTGGAGCTGTCTGCTACTCCCCCTAAGCCTCAGCCTTTGCATTTGGAAGTGAAGAGGATGGTAGTAGTACTTCCAAATGCTGTTAGGAGGATTCAGGAGATTCTTAGCACAGGGCAAACAGGCATCCAGGTATTTTTCAAGTGTTTGCTGTTATTATGAAGCCAAAAAGTAAATAGCAAAAATGCACTTTTTAATTTTTTTCTTCACATGAAGATATGCATGTACACAGATTGCAGGTGCATGCAGAGATAAAACAGCTGTTAGCAGGGGTGATCTCAGGCAGGAGGCTCGAGAGAAGTGTGGGAAGGACTCCCTTTTTCTATGGGACTTAAATTTTGAGAGAAGTATTAGTTTTCGCAGCAGTACTGAGGCCCACACAAACCAGCCTTCCTCACTATCACTTGTTAAATCAGCTGTTGCACTTTTAACTTTGTACATTTCGGTCCGGGTTTTACTTCTTCAATGAGCATGTGTTATTCGTAGGTAAAATAACATTAGTTATTAATGGGTGAAATGCGCTCTAAGCCCCGGAATGGCTAGATTCTAGAAAATGGCCAGGTTCACAGGAGTCACCAGAGAGGAGGGGTGGCGCACCGGGGCCTGCCTGGGAAGGGGGCCTGAACCCCACCTAGCAACCCCCACTCTGCTGTCACAAGCCTGACTCATCACAGGCTTGCCTGTCTGGCTGCCCGCTGCTGCCTAGAGGGACATCTGTTAGCAGCCGCCGCACCTGGGAAGGCCATGCCCCTGGCCCAGGCCTGCCAGTCCTCACCATCCATGTTGCAGGTGCCCCTCAGAGATACTCAGAGTTTGGGTCCAGACCGCGTCAATAATGCTGGAGTTGCAATAAAGCGAATCAGGATCTTTTTACTGGTGGAGGGTCTTGCGTTCGATTTGTAAAACATGCAACCCCTGTGAAGCGCAGTGCACTGAGGCGTCCTACGTAGGGCTCACCACCCCCACGTTGGAGCCGCACCTAACGATCTGTGGGCCGGAGAAGCTGGGCTTCGGGGCCGCCCACCTCCCACCCGCCCACCTGTCTCCCCAGGTGGTTCCTCATCTGCTCTTCTCTGCACACGCGGCTCCTCAACATGAGACACGGTCTCCACTTGGCCTTCATGTGTCTGAGTCTCGTCACTGGCAGGTGAGCTTTGCTACCCCATCGTGGCCAGAGTGTGCAGGGGTGGGGGAGGTGGCAGTCTGGCTGCCTCCCGATGTGTCACCTCCCTGGCGCCCAGGAACTCAAGCTTCCAAAATGGTGATAGACGGACGAACCCCTCAGAGGGTTCCTGAATTATCGCCGCATGGCAAGTGGGTACGAAACTGGAGTGGGGAAGGGACCCAGCCATCGGCAGCCAAAAAGAAGCGGTTCCTCTTTGGGCAGGTTCACCGCCGGCCTTCAGGCACAACCCCGTACACGAAGACACGGCTCGTGCCTGTGCACACACGTTACCCCCACACGAGCAAGCATGCGCTGTCTTCCAGGCTGGGCGTCCGGGACAGCCGGTTCAGCGTGGAGGTCAGCCGGAGCGACAAGCTCTCCCTGCCTGGCTTTGAGAACCTCACTCTGGGCTACAACAAGTTTCTCAGGCCCAACTTTGGCGGTAGGTGGCCTTTCTTTCTTTGGTCCAGGGCAGCAGGTCACAGGACAGGAGCAGGGGAGGGTGTTGGGAGGGTTAGCAGTCCCGTTTTCCCAGCTGCGGCCGGTGAGGGTTGGTGGTGACGGGTGAGCACAGCGGCCACGCTGCCAGGGGAAAAGCACTTGGTCTCCCCGCCTGCAGCGTAAAGAAACCCCTCCCCTGGAGTTCCCGGGGCCTCCCGGCAGCTACTCACACCACCTTCCTTCAGCCCCACCCCGCTGTCTGGTGCAGTTGGTCACAGGACTCACCATGTCTCCCCAGGCCTATTCCCCCAGGTCTCCCTGCCTTCTGCCTGGCCCTCAGGGTTAACTGCCGCTCTGCTGCCTTCGTCACCTGCCTGAGCCCCTTAGCCTGCCCAGAACACCTGCCTGCATCCCAGCCCTTTGCAAGGCCCGCCAGCCCCCTCCCCAGCCCAGCCTCTCTCTGTCTGCCAGTCTGAGCACCCCCAGTCCACCCCTTCTGCCCTTCCACACCTGTGCCCCACATGCTGCCTGGCCTCCATGGCTTTGCTGAAGTCATTTATCTGCCAAGAAAGATTTATTCCAAGTGACTCCCTGGCAAAATGCCAATTTGCTTTCCTGTCTCCAAGCAAAGGCTTCCTCCTCCGAGAAGCCTTCCCAGATTCCTCTAGGCCCCACCCCATCTCTTCACACTTTATTCTGAACACGCCTCCAACTCATAACCAGCACCTGGTGAGGCTGTCACGGTGGCTGGTTGGATGTCAGCTCGAGGCTGCATTCCCTGGGAGAGTCTGGCTTTATTTAGCTCGCATTCCCAGCAGCAGTGCAGCGCTTGGCAGAAAGGAAGTTACTAATATTCATTGCAAGAATGAGACCAGGAGGGCAAGAGGGAGAGCAGGACCCCAACCGCACACCTCTGCCCAGGCCTCAGGCTCTGCTTACAAAGTGTGAGATTGAACCAAGGAGATGTCTCATGCCCGTTACCTAGAGCAGAAAGTAGGGGGAAAGCCTTGGATTTGGACAAAGCTGGGTTTGGCTCTCCTGGTTGGCCAACACCTCAGCTTCCTGAGCCTCAGTTTCCTTTCTGTAACATGGGGGCATCCCCCCACCTCGCAGGGAGGACCGAAGGTGGCGGACTGTACACACATGAAGCACCAGGGCACGGTCTGTGTTAATCCCTGTTCCTTCCGTCAGGTGATAAAACTCCCGTCAAGTCTAGGAGGATGGGTTAGTCCAGGTCCTCTGAGAAGCACAGAGAGGGATTGTCCTTAGAGACGCGTGTGGGCAGTACCTGGGACGGCATGTGGGGCGGAAAGGGGGAAGCTGGAGAGTTCTCAGATTGCCATTCCGGGCGACCCCAGGAGAGAGCGGGGGGAGGAGGAAAGCTGGGCGGGGTGTCTTGGGAAGGAGTTCCCAGTGCGCTCGGAAAGGTTCCCAGGGAGTCGAAGTTCCTGTCAGAGGAGCTTCCCAGCTCCGTGCCTCCCGGGATGGGTCTGCCTTCGCCCCCCTGCCACGCTGGGTCACAAACGTGGCCACAGACCTTGGCGCAGCAGCGGGGGTGTTGATCGGTTACACGCAGATCAGTGAGGGGTCTCAGATGCGTTGTGCATGGCCTCACAGCCAGATTTGAGGTCCTTATGTTAAGGGACCGCGGGGGGCTTCAACCTCCCCTGGTTTTTCCAGGCCCAGATGAACCCTATCAAGAAGCCTATGGGCCTGCACACCCCCCCACCATACCCACCCTGATCCAAAAGCACAGCCCTGAACTCCTTTCTTGTATCTTTTGGCTCTTTGACTCCTAAAGGAACCACCGTTCATGTGGAAGCCTGGGAGCCCATGGAGGGGTCATTGTTGTCTGGAATGTCTGTTCCCCCAGGTTGTAGAATCCCGAGGTCCTGAAGAGACAAGACCTCCCCGTAGGATCTTTCTGGGACTGAGCTACATAGAGCCAGGCTTTGACCCTTTCCTGGGAGAAAGCTGCCCTCTGGTGGCCCAGCGCACTTTCATAAGTCAAGGGAAGAAAGCCCGAGCTCAGGCCCACAAAGCTGCCCGCTGCGGGAGGCCCACATGGGGCCATCTGGAAAGGAACTAAAACAACAAATGCAGTGGGGCTGGAGCTGTGTGTTTTCATCCTCCGTGTACCTTGAGGAAGGGAACTTCTACTGGGCTGCAGACTCTTAAAATAGAGCCTGTAACCTTCCCAGACCAACCCTTCTGGGGTAGGCACTCGTAGCTCTGTTCTACAGGTGAGAAGCTGTGGCACAGAGAGGGCTAGCAATCTACGCAAGGTCACACAGCTACGAAGTGGCTGTCCTGGGATCCAGGCGCCCTGACCCCAAACTTCTCTTCTTGGCGCTGTGCCATGCTGCCTTGCGGGGTAGAAAGCTACCTAGCATCACATTCCTTCCACATTGTCCAGGGTCTGTCCCCCACCAAAATCTCCCCTTTTCGATCAAGGATTAATAGCAAGCATTAACATCCTTGTTTTTTTCATTGCGTTGGCTCTGAAACTCCATTTTCAAATTCTTATCTTCTATGGCTTGGGTTCCTTCGATGAATAGTGAGGTCGTTTTGTGTGATTCCCACTGATGAGATGTTTTTCAAGTTTCCTTTGAATTCTGCCTCTCCTTTTCCTGGTAAATGCACAGCACAGTCCCCTGAGACACCCCATTATTTATTGCAAGTGAACCCCACGGCATCTCCTAACCTGGCCAGTGAACTTGTTTCTTTTCCAGAATTAGCTAGAATTACGGAAGAGAGGGGGTGGGGAAGGGAAATTCCATTCACTGAGCTCCTGCTATTACGTGACAGACACCATGTTCAGCTGGACAGGCATTGTCCCCACCTGGAAAAGAGGCCATCCCCACCTCATCTCATTTAACTCTCTCCTGTGCCCCAGGGTGTCTGTGGCCTTATCCCTACTTACAGGTGAGAAAAGTAAGGTCTTGACAGGTTTGATAACTTCTCCCTGATCACCAAGCAGAGACCAAAGTCACATCTTTCTGACTCCTGGGCTTTCCATCCACATTCCAGCCTGGAGAAGATTTGCTGGGTGGGCCTGGCTTCTAGTAATGAGGCCTCGGCGGCCTCAGTCTTAAGAGAGAGGACCAGCCCTCCCAGGAGGTGACCTGTCTGCCCAAACTCCAGGATGGAGGCCTAACATCCGTACCCCAGACCAAAGCGGGGAGGCTCTGGAATTCGGAATAGCCTAGGGTCTCTGGAGAGTGAAGGGAGAGGGGGAGAGTATGGGTGAGCGAGTACTCCATCTAGAATGCCATCTTGGGGTAAATTTTCCTGATTGAGGGGAAAAAACTATCCATGCCCAATTCCCCAAATCTCAATTACATTTCTAAATAATGGGTCCTTTGCAAATGCCATAGGACAAGCCCTCCAAGTAGGAAGTAGGAAGCAGCATTATGTCCTTTAAAATGTGCGCAAATGAATCTAGTGTGGTCTTGCTCATATTCAGCTAACTGTATATTTATGCATTTTCTTTCCACACAAAAGGGAGGCACCATCTACAGTGTCTCCCCGTGAGAGGGGCAGGTAGACATTAAACTTGTATTTCATATACTTCTATAGTGGTTGAAACTTTCCATCAGGTAAGCGTTACTTTTGCAATTTTCTACTCTTTTTTAAAATGATTTTATTTATTATTTTTAGAGAGGGGGGAAGGGAGAGAGGCAGAAAGGGAGAGAGGCAACCATGTATGGTTGCCTTTCATCTGCCTCCAGCTACGGACCTGGCTGGAGACCTGGCCTGCAACCCGATTTTGTGCCCTGGCTGGGAATTGAACCAGTGACCTTTGGGTTCACAGACCGGTGCTTTATCCACTGTGCCACCAGCCAGGGCTAATTTTCTCCTCTTAAAAAAAAAATATATATATATATGGTAATGTGATGTTAGGAAACCTTCTGTTAGTGTCTCTATGTAAGCCTTTCTGGTTTTTCCTTCCGTCTTAGGAGAACCCGTTCAGATAGCCCTGACTCTGGACATTGCAAGTATTTCTAGTATTTCAGAGAGTAACATGGTAAGTGAGGCCCCACCCACCTGCCACCCGACGGGTCCCTGTCCTGGTGTTTCATGGGGTTACATGGAAACAGAGCTGATACTTTTGCAATAGCACTTGCCGTAGCAGAAGGTCGGGACCTATCCCCAAACTCAAGGCCCTGGAAGATTCTTGTAAAACGGATCTAAGGGGCATCGAGAGGAAAGTAGATTCAGAGTCTAGGAGGAAGCAAGGAGTGGGTGGAGTGGGGACATTTAGCAAGAAATGAAAATCAGGGAACAGAATGAACTCGTCCTGGGGAAGCCTGAATAGCTTGGTCCCTCACGTGGTTCCTCATGGAGCGAGAGACAAGCTGATGAGAAGTGACAGTCACGTAACTGCTCTCAACTACCTTGTCACTTAAGAGAACACGTGGTAGGCAATTTGACACTAGCAGCAGCTCACCCAAGAGCCCCACTGAGCATTCAGGGTAAACCCACAGCCACCTAAACCCTTAACTCTCATACACTTTCAACAATTTGATGGGACGTTTGTGACCGAGGGCCGTAAGCTAAGGCCCTGAACTTGCTCCTGTGGGCTTCCTTTTTGCCGGTGGGAGCTGTTATCTAGAATAAATAAGTGCTTTGCTTACACGGGGCTACAGGCCATCCGTAACTAGACCTGTGTACTTGACCTGCCTGGAGGTAGGGAGGGAAGTATGACTTTCACGCTTCCAATTTCGGAATCTTCCTCTTGTCATCCGTTTCTACCCCCTGCCCCCCGTGGCCCCCCGGCCTCGTCAGGACTACACGGCCACCATATACCTCAGGCAGCGCTGGACGGACCAGCGGCTGGTCTTCGAAGGCAACAAGAGCGTCACACTGGACGCACGCCTGGTGGAGTTCCTGTGGGTGCCGGACACGTACATCGTAGAGTCCAAGACGTCCTTCCTGCACGAGGTCACCGTGGGGAACAGGCTCATCCGCCTCTTCTCCAATGGCACGGTCCTGTATGCCCTCAGGTAAGCGGGCGCCTGTGACCGCAGGCTGGGAGGGGAAACAGGGGGATGAGGAAGCATAGGGGCATCTCCAATAGCCACGCCAAGGCCCCTGTTCATGCTCCTGCCTTCTGCCACCCTTGTCCCCCTGCCGGACGGGCCCCGTCTCGGCTCAGTCGGGCTCAACAGCTGCTGCTGGACCAGGGCCCTGCGCCACACGCTGAGGAGGCCGAGGGAGGAAGACGTTGCCCTGATGCACCCACAGGAGCACAGGAAGTCCAGCGGGTGGGGGGCCGAGCAGGGGAGTGGCAGATGAGGGCTCTGGGGTGATGTGAGAGGATGCTCTCGCAGGACTCTGCGCCGAGTTCTAAAGAGCAAAAGGAAGTTGGCAAGGGGAGAAGGTAGGGGGCCGGCAAGAGCCAACAGAGACGTCCACACCAGGACCTTGCCTATGGTGGGGCTCGTGGGGCTGGGGCGGCCCCGGAACGCAGCTCTGCTTATCCCAGTTGCTTTTGCATCGAGAGTCCAAGTGTGGGGCCCCAAGGCCTCTGCCGCCTGCTGCCATGGGCTTCCCTTCGCCCCTTTCCCAGATCCCTGAGGCCAAAAGATCCTCCCAGCCAACTAACTGTTCACCAAGGCGTCAAGGCCGTCGCTGGCTGCACAGCAAAGGTGCCCCATCGTGCTGCATGAGACAGCCCGCGGGGGACGCGGCCATGGGGAGGCGGGCAGAGGGCACTCGCTGCTGCCTCTCGCTGCCACTCGCAGGCCGGAGCTCCCAGAGGCCCAGAGAAGGCCGGGAGCCTAGCACTCACAGGGCCAATGTTTAATCCCAAATAAGAGGCTGAAGCGATGAAACAAAGACCGAGCTCACCCGTAAAAGGACTTTCTGGGTTATGCATCTGATCCTCCTCAGCTGCACTGAGTCTTGCTCAGATTAGCCAAAACCCCAACTCCTCTTTCAAGAAGTCTAATGAGACCCCTCCCTTCACCCTGACTGCAGCCCACAGGATGCCCCTCCCCTCCGTATTCGTAGATGTGTGTGCCAGTGCAGGTATTCACGGCGCGTAGCACATCTGCCATGTACAAGGGTTACGAATAATGGATGGAGGCTGATAGCCTGGCTCTAGAGTCAGATTTGGGGGTAAGCCCCTGCTCTGTCCCCTTTCTGCAACCTGAAGGCAAGTTGCTTGACCCTCTGAGCCTTGGTTTCCTCAGCAGCAGCGGGAGAACAATACTAATTCCAACGTCATGAAGCCATTATAGAAACGCAAACACAGCACACAGAGCAGTAAGCCCAGGGGCTGGCTCATGGTCGGGCAGTTGCAACTGCTGCTATTCTCTCCCTCCCTTAAAGAAGTGGACATCATTCCATCATTATTTCCACCTCACCACGTGCCCAGCACCGTGCTTACCAGATAAAGGTGTTTAATAAAAATGCATGACACTGAAGAAGAAAGATGGTCAAGGTCAGCCAATTGAAAGCACCGTCGTGAGGGCTTGGCTGATGTTTAATTGGACATCTCTAAGTTGGTCCCTCAGAGCCAGCGCCTGGTGCCCGTGGATGCCCTGCGCTTCTGCCTGCTGCCCAGGAGGCAGGGACCTGGAGGACAGGACAGTCTCCTACCCCGGCTCCAGCCCCAACTCTGCACTGAGAGCTGGGTGAGCCTAAATGAGCCTCTAAGTCTGTTGTCCAACAGGGAGGGTCGTGACCGTGATCTGTGTTCCACCTTCTCACGGTTTGTCATGAAGATCAAATTCAATAACTGGATGCAAAAGCATCGCAAACAGCCAATGAGTGATCCTGTTCGGCAACCGTGTTGGAAATTCGCCACTGAATTGCCCACATTCCAACTTCCTCCGTACTGGGACCTGGCGTTCACCAAGGGGCACGGGTGTTGTGTATCACAGGAAGCCTCGGGAATGCTTTGAACGCAGCTTCCCGGTCACACATCACTGTAAGGCTCAAGGTAGAAGTCGCCTTGGAGCGGCCCTTCAAGGGGAATGCACACTTCCTATAGCACCCTCATAACGCTCTTTCGACCCCATTCTTCCTTTCTTAGAATTACAACGACTGTTGCGTGTAACATGGACCTGTCGAAATACCCCATGGACACACAGACATGCCAGCTGCAGCTGGAAAGCTGTGAGTATATGTCCTGCCAGCCCCTGAGATGGTTCTCCACAGCGAACTTAGATGTGTGTGTGCACAAAGGGTGTACGACGCATACACAGCGGCCTTTCTTTTCCTGACATTGATTCCATGAGATTTGGCCCTTCTGACTGCACATCCAAAGAGATCTAGAGGCTGCTCAAAGGCAAACCATCCAAAATTACTTTTCTGGGGGAGGACCGTTGTGCATTGAAATTGAATATTTCCATCTAAGAGTGGACAAGCCGGCAAAGGAAATGGGGGTCACTAGGACTAGGAATGGGACCCAGGATCTGCTCAGGCATGGAAGCCAGGAAGGGTACAGCAGAGATGAGAAATGGCAAATGTTCAAAGCAACCGCACCAGGCCTGTCCGGAAAGTATCGAGCCAGTGTCAATCCAATTAAAACCATTTTTGTGGCAGATGCGCCTGGGACAGACCTTGTGTATACGTAAAGCTTAACACAGTGATGCCAGCACACGGGCACCTAAACTGCAGTCTGGGGACCTGCTCACGGTGAAGGACGAGCGTTTGCACCACGCTGATGCGTGTCAGACGGCATCGTTGAGTCATTTGTCATTGTTCACTAGTAAACTACCCAGAAAAGCCCACCAAACTCAGGATAGTGGTACCTGCCTCGGGTGGGGGAGTCATTCAGGAAGTAAGGCATGGCTTGTGCAAGGAGGGAAAGCTCTAGTTGGGCCCTGGAGACCCGACCCAAGTGGCCATCGTGAAAGAACACGGCCATTATAAGACAACCGTCGTTTGTCAGAGGTGGGCCTTTAATGGAAGACTCAGACAGGCAGATTCATGACCTTATTGACTAAATGTTTGCATAACCTTCTTGAAGCGATGCAGAATGAAGCTTAAGGTCAACAAAATAGGAACCCATTTCCAGCCCCACATGACAGAAGTCATTCCCTACCTGTGTGGCCATTCTCACCGCAGGTCCCTTCTTCTGGGAGCTCCAGCGCCCTGTCCACACAAAGCCCAGCCCCAGGGAGCAGGGAATGCTTCTGTAGAGTGTTTGTTAGCAGTGATTTGGGTACAGAAACCTCACCGAGGGTTTTGCCCTTAGAAAAGAACTGATACCATCCCACAAAGCAAACCGTCCAAAGAGGCACGTGGATGACTCCCTTTTTTAGATATCATTTCTTTGGGATCCTAGGCCTCTTTGGACTGCCAACTTCGGGAAATTTAGGGGTGCTTCTAAGGGAAAATCCACATGTAGTTTTTACCTGGAAACCCTCTAAGAGCTCATGAGTACTTCTCTGCCCTTGGAAGGGAGGCGGCTGCCTCTAGACCGTGGCTACGGTAGCTAAGATGCCACAAAATGCTAGTCCCATCTCCAGCGTCCCCTTCCCAGCCGCCTGGGAAAAAAAGACAGTAGAGTTGCATGTTTAAGATCATAGGTACTGGGCTTTCCCCATCACTGGTTGTGTGACTTTAGGAAGGTAGAACTGACATCCCTGGACCTCAGTTTCCTCGTAAGTGAGGTGGGAAAAATAATAGTAGCTGACTCACAGAGTAAGTTTTAACAGCTCAATTGGGGCGAATGTACATACCACGAGATTCACCCATTTTAAGTGTACATGTCAAGGAGTTTTAGTAAGTTTGTCAGATTGTGCGACCTCCACCACCTGAACATGTCTGTCACCCACAGAGACCCCTGGTGTCCATTTATGGTCATTTCCGTTGCCACCACCAGCCCCCAGGCAACCGCTAATCACCTTTCTGCCCCTGTGACTTTGCCTCTTTGCGATGTTATGTATAAACGCAATCAATCCAATGTGTGGTCTTTTGCATTTGGCTCCTTTCTCTTAGCATAATGTTGCTGAGGTCCCTACACGTCAGCACCTGGATCGATATTTTGTTCCTTTTTATTGCTTTATTCCTTGTTGTTCCATAAAAAAAGCAGAACAAAGCCTCCGCATTGTCTCCACCTTTTAGCTACAGTGCATATGCTGCTGTGAACATTCATGTACGAATCTTTTTGTGGACATGATTTGATTTCTCTGGGGCAGATACTTAGGAGTAAATGCTGGGTCAATGGTAAATCGTATATCCATTATGTACTGTATGTTATATGTTGATTATAACATAATATATCTCTCAACTCTAAGATCCATCTCAATTTCAGAAAATGGAAAAAGTACAACATAGAAAATATAGTCGATGATATTGTAATAACTATAAATAGTGCCAAGCAGGTAGTAGACTTATTGGGGAAATCACTTTGTAAGTTATGTAAATATCTAACAACTATGCTATTCTCCTGAAACTAAGGCAGCACTGAATGAAAACAAAAAATAGAAATGTCTACCTTGCAAGTTTATGAGAACATTAGAGACACCATGTGTAAAAGGACTTAACATAAATATTTACTGCAAGGCAGCTATTACTATTATTATTAGCAATCAGTAAAACTGCTTTGAGATTTATCAAACGCCGATGTTTACAGACATCAGTGAAGTGGCTGGTTGTAGAATTTTTTGTTTTGTGCCTTTTTTTTTTTTTTTTTTTTTGCCATCACGGAAATACAAACAGACCAATTGCAAAGTCCCCAGGAACGCTGTAGATGTTAGGCTGACCTGGAAGGCACCGTCTAGCCTAGATTTTGTGAGTTCACATACGTATATGGGTCCAATAAACATTTAAATAGTGGGAGAGGCCACTTCTGGAGGCCGATACTTTGTACTGAACCAGTTCCCAACGGAAGGCACGTAGGCCCCCGGGAAGGGCATCCCATTCTGCATAGACGCTGCAGTTTCACTTGGGAAATCATGCCCCGTTTTCCAAGGAACCACCCTGGACTCCGCACGGGCCGGACGGCGCTCCTGCTGTCTCCGTAGCCCAGCCTTGCCCAGACCCGGACCCGCGGCTTCCCACGCTGACCAGGCTCTGTTTCCACCAGGGGGCTATGACGGAGGCGACGTGGAGTTCAGCTGGCTGCGAGGCAATGACTCCGTGCGTGGGCTGGAAAACCTGCGGCTGGCGCAGTACACCATTCAGCGCTATTTCACCTCGGTCACCAGGTCGCAGCAGGAGACAGGTACCTCGTGGGGCAGGTGGCACAAAAGTCAAATAACTGAGTCAGACATACCATTTCATCTCCACTTGATCCCCTTGGGGCCCAGGGACCCCTCTGCAATGTGGCGGGGTGGTCGGGTTTGGGAGGGGCACTTTTACCTGCTTCACACCCAGGACTGACGTGGCCCCCAAGGGGCTCACAGTCTGGAGAGGCAGGTGACAAGGACACCAGCAGTTATGGTGCAGGGGTGCAGCATGACAAAGGCACAAGAAGAGAATCCTGACCCTGGCTGGTAGCACAGTGGTTAAGGTGCCGGCCTGCGAACCCAAAGGTCGCAGGTTCGATTCCCCAGCCAGGGCACATAACCAGGTTGCAAACCAGGTCTCCAGTCAGGTCTGTGGCTGGAGGCAGGTGAAATGCAACCATACATTGATGTCTCTCTCCCTCTCTGCCTCTCTCCCTTCCCCTCTTTCTAAAAATAATGAAATAAAATCTTTTTTTAAAAAAAAAAAAAAAGAAGAGAATCCTGGATGGGGGTTGTCAGCACCCCTATAAATCCCGCTCTACACACCAGCACTTACTTAAAAACTATAATGACAAGCCCTCGCTGGTGTGGCTCAGTGGATTGGCACTGGCCTGCGAACCCAAAAGTCCTGGTTCGATTCCCAGCCAGGGCACATAACTGGGTTGCAAGCCAGGTCTCCAGCCAGGTCCATAGCTGGAGGCAGGTGAAAGGCAACCATACAGTGATGCTTCCCTCCCTTCCTCCTTCCCTCCCTGTCCTTCTCTCTGAAAATAATAAATACGTCTTTTTAAAAAATTAAAAAGTTTAAAAACCTAAAAAAAAAAAACCCTATAATGCCAGTTCCTGATTAGCTCAGTTTTGGTGAATGACAAACGGCCTCATGTGCATATAGCAAAATTAAACACCCCACCGGGAAACCACTCTGTGTGGGAGCAGGCATGATTTCCTACCCCTTGTTCACCCTCTCAGGAAACTACACGCGATTGGTCTTGCAGTTTGAGCTTCGGAGAAATGTCCTGTATTTCATTTTGGAAACATACGTTCCTTCCACTTTCCTGGTGGTGCTGTCCTGGGTTTCGTTTTGGATTTCCCTCGATTCAGTTCCTGCAAGAACATGCATTGGTGAGCAGCTCCAACCACAGATTTCTAAGAACTCAATTAGGGTTCCCCCTCCTCCTGGTCTCCTTTTCATTAACAGTCACAGGGCAGTGCCAAGAAGTGGTTTCCTGAGAGATGCTTTCACAGAGAGAAAGGAAAAGAGCGCCTACTCTAACACCAGTGCCTTTTTACGTTTTACAGTGACAGAATAGGGAATACGGTGATTAGATGGCCCTATTGTCAGATATTTGGCATACGGAACACCCCCTGCAATGAGAAGACAGAAGGTGAAACATTAGGGAGCTCTATCTATCATTCCTATCTGTATAAAATGGATGAATCACCCCTGTTCTAGAAGGCCACAGGTTTTTTCAAAATGAGCTATGTTCTATTTCTGAGTCCTGCCCCAGTTGCCAAGTCCCAAGTCGGCCAGGTCACTGTGGAAAGCTCCCTGGCCTCCGGCTGATGTGGGGACATTGCCAACCTGTTTTCCCAGGTGTGACCACCGTGTTGTCCATGACCACACTGATGATCGGGTCCCGCACTTCCCTTCCCAACACCAACTGCTTCATAAAGGCCATCGACGTGTACCTGGGGATCTGCTTCAGCTTCGTGTTTGGGGCCCTGCTAGAGTACGCAGTCGCCCACTACAGCTCCCTGCAACAGATGGCAGCCAAGGACAGGGTAAGTGCAAGGGCCCTGGACATGATTTGGTCCCTGTGCCGTGTGCCGGTCCACTGAGGGAACCAGGACCTGCTTCCTCCCCCAGTGATCCGCTTTGCTCCAATCGTTCTCATCCTTGTTCAGGTAGGAACTTCTGGAAGGCATGACACCTCTTGAAAAAGACTGTCCTTTTCACCAAATGCACTGAGATAGTAATATGTTTTGTGTTCCATCAGAAAATAACTGTTCTCTGCCTGCAACACAACGTCACAACTACCAGAACAAGCATCCACAAAACCCCAATCGTAAACCAAACAAGAGCAGCTGCTGCTAAGTTTCAAACTAATGTGTGTTTACCATTTCATTCTTTTGTTGCGATGTTGTTTTCTTAAATTTCACAAATAATGGCTTACTGGAAAAATGTGTGAAAAAAAGTCATGTTGCGGTAAATGTCTGGGTTAGCATGTTTTTCTGCTAATTGGAAATGTGGTCCAGCTCTCAGAATAATGATAATGGCTGTTATCTATTGAACATGTACAGGGACAGAGTTATAAGCCTTCTGCAAAGACTATATCATTTAAAATGCTCATAGCAACCAGTAAGGCCATTTCCATTTTATAGGTGTGGAATCTGAGGTACAGGAAGGGTGAGTGATTTTTCCCAGAGGACACAGGCAGTAAGAGGTAGAGCTGGGATTTGAACCTTAATCTCCTTGGCTCCAAAGCCTGACACTCATCTGTTATTCACACTTGCAGTGGACAAATAAGCCCATGAAACCCTGGGAATTTTTGGAAGCCCCATTGGATAGACATTGGTGTGTGGAACCTCATGCAAATAAGCCCAGAGAATGGTAGCGATTTAACACAAAAGAGCAGCCCACCTTTCGTAAAGTGCCAGGACCACACAGAGTCTAATGGTGGAGAAATGAAGAGTTGGAATGGCCCAAAGACCCAGTTGGTTGCCCTTTCCCTTGTGTTCGACTATGGTGAACAATGTTTCTCAGTCATATTACCTGGTAACAAAAGCAATGATCACGTGAGTCAGTGAAGAAGAACATGGATTTCCCTTATTTATTCCTTATAGGCTTCCCTAAGGGGACAGTGGTTAATATATATATATATATATTTTAATCTGAATTTGGTAGATTGGAAAAAAGAAAATTGAAGAATTACCAAAATTCTTCCCTAAAGATACCAGAAAGCCCTTATCCTGCCATGTGTATAATAATAGCTTCACTCCAGAGTACTTGCTGTGTGCCAAACAACTTATCAACATCTCCTTTAATTCACCCATCAACCAAACCTGTCACATGGGTGCCATTGTTATTCCAACTTTACTGGTCAGGAATCTGCTACTCAGAGAAATGAGACAACTCCTCTAAGATGCCTGCCACCTCTGGTCAGTGGCCTGGCCAAGGATCCAAACTCAGCTCTCTCTGGCTTTACTAAGTGTCACTCCCTAATCCTGTAACACCCCAGTGTCCTGGAGAATGGCCACCCTCTGGAATTTCAGAGAGCATCGCTCTTTCTGTCTGCATGGGTGGCAAAAACCTCAAAGACCTCAAGATACTGCTGATTTCAATGACCTTTCATAATCAATTATTCTCCCCTTCCTGGGACAGAATGGAATTCATTCAGCACCTACTAAATGCTTTACATAATTTAGACCATGTAACCTTCCCATCAGACTCATAGGTGGGTGTCCATCTCATCACCATTTTGCAGGCAAGGCAATCAAGCTTCGCAGAGGTTAAGGTGACTAAAATTTCACAAGAGTAAGAGACAGAATGGAATTTGAACCTAAGCCAGCTAACTTCAAAGCCCATGAATTTAGCACTTAGCCCACAGCTCTGCATAGCTAGAGTGGACAATGGTTCTTCTTCCTTATTATACAAGCTGATGACTAGGGATTTCTGATATGCTCAATGCCACTCACTATTAAACCTAATTATACACTGTTTAGGCCTCCAAGTATATAAATACCTACCTATTTACTTTGCTGGGTCAGCTCCCTCAACTAACTGCGTTGTCTCTGAACTAGGAGATGCCAAAGGAAATGGAAGAAGTCAATATTGCTAACATCATCAACAGCTCCATCTCCAGCTTTAAACGGAAGATCAGCTTTGCCACCATTGAAATTTCAGGGGATAATGTGGACTACAGCAACCTGACTATGAAAACCAGTGACAAGTTCAAGCTTGTCTTCCGAGATAAGATGGGGAGGATTGTTGATTATTTCACCATTCGAAACCCCAGTAATGTTGATCGATATTCCAAGCTGCTGTTTCCTTTGATTTTTATGCTAGCCAATGTGTTTTACTGGGCATACTACATGTATTTTTAAGAGCATGTTGAATAGTTTGCCTGTCACAGGACTTCAGCAGAACAAGATAATGAAGGAAACAATATTCTAGGCCAAGTACACAGCCTAACTCAGTGGTGGTACAGGTGACAAAAATAGCAAGTTCACAATTCTTCTCAAAGAATGGACCCACAACCATTATTGAAGCTTGTAGAATGCATTGTGTTACAAAGTCTTGGAATAGAAACATCAATCTATTTTTATTTATCTTTACAAAAGATATCCCCATGGAGCCCAAGATTATAAATCTACCCAGGGTTGGTTGACTTCTCAGTTGCTGCGTTTATTACCTTATATGAAAAAAAAAAAAAAAAAAAAAAAAAGTGAGGAGGAAGCCATTACATGTATTGAGGAAACCTCAAGGGGCAGGGGTTGTTTCTGAATTAATCATACATGCTATTTATTAAATCTCTGCAGTGCTTATAAAATACATCGTTCCTATTTAGGGAGCAATATTTTCCAGGTTTTGTTTTTGATTAAATAGAAGTCAATTTACCGGAAGTCACTATCCACTCAATACCAAGATGAGTTTTTAAAACAGTGTTTAATACCACAACAGAATTGTCCCCAAATACCAATCAGTCTTACCATTGAAAAGTCAAATGTAAGTGAAGGAACTTTAGTGGATCAATAATCTCACACATAAACGGCTTGTTTCTAAACTATATAATGGCTTCCCCAGACGGGAAGGGCCCTGGGGCTTTATTCCCCATTTGACATGACTTATCTCTTTACTATTATATGCACACCAACCCTCAACATTGCTAAAGCCCTTTCCCCATATCAGGGATGGAAATGGAAGTGGTTCTGTTTTGTTGTATTGTTCACTTGACATCTAGCAGTCTCAGCATGGACTGTTGCCAGGAAGACGGGCAGCACTGAGTACGTTCCTATCTGCTACTCTTTCTCAGCAAAAGATGCCCTGCATCTTTCCAAGAAGAGCTGTGATCCCCCTGCTCTAATGACCAGGAAAGGTGCTTATTAGACAGTGAACTGCATTTCCCAGGTACATGTGCTTATCACGAGTAAGCTTGGCTATGCCAGACCCCTGCTTCTTCTAGCTGAGCTGCTTTCAGTGGCTTGGTCCTGTGTCCTAAACTTTCTGAATGACAACGGGGACTATGTTCAGGCTGAAGGTGCGCTGTCTTTTCCAAGGCCAGCCATTCTCACCCTAAAATCAGAAGCATAAGTGCATCTCTCCTGGCTCCTTGGCCATGCTCAGCCAACAGCATCCTAAGTGGCCATGTGTGTGAGTGTCCTGTGCTAAAAAGGCCTCCAGTTTGATCTCAGTCGAATCTCCCCATCTTTAATCCTTTAGCTTCCTTTTCTCATAAATGTATGCCTTGACCCTTCCTTTCAGAAATAATCCATGGCTTTGGAAGATCATCTTTCTTCCCTAATCCCTGGCACTGCAGACGCTCCTGCTTTTTCCCATTATGATACTTCTCACAATTTAGTTTCTAGGGGGTTGATCACCTGAGCTTTTAATAAAATGCTTCTCGTAGGAATAGGGTTGCTAACGGAGGTGGGATGTAGTTGTATGGTTCAATTGTATTTGTGATTTTTTTAAAACAAGGTTTAAAGGAAAATACCTTCTCTGAAACCCCACTTAAGCCTTATATGAAGAAAACTATAAATATGTGAAACTGCCAAATAAATATACCATGTTGGCTACCCACCAAATCAAGTGGTCGTCTATGGAATGAGTTTTGTAAGATCCCATTTGGAAAAAGTACGCATCATAGAACAAACTCAGTAGGCTTACACTCTTCCAACCTCATGTCCCCTCACCCCAGAGAGTACACACACGCACGCGCGCACACACACACACACACACACACACACAGCCCTACTATTTCCTGCCAAGCAAGAGAACCACTAATCACACAGACACTCAATGTCCTTTTCGACCTCCCTGCACTGACACACTTGCCTTGCCGTCAGGCAGCTGGGCCTGGTGGTACTGAAAGACCCAATTCTCAGAAATGTCATAGAGTCCCTTCCAAGCCTTCTTTCTTGTCTTGAAATTCTCTTTTGTTTTTTGTTAAATGAGATTTTTATAGTTTGGGAATTACACTTTGTCGGGTGGGGGAGATCAGTTGGCCTGAATGATGCCTCAGAGTTGTTTCTGAAGGAGGTTAAGAATGTGACCCCAAAGGGTTAAAGACTCTCACAGTGACAAAGGGCAAGGACTCCCCGGAGAAGTAGGAGATCATCAAAGCTGTGGCATAAATGGGCATCTCCACTGAAATTCTCATTTTTCGAGCCTCGTCTAGTCAGGCCTGCCAACTAATTCTGCATCTGTACCAAAAGCAGAAAAACCTTTGAATTGCTTTGTGTTGATTATATCCTGGATTAAGATAGTCGTTTAATTTCTACATTTTAGAATCAGTCTGGAAGCTGGCATTTTAGATTGAATACTTCTATGGACATGTTTAACAAACGAAAGAATGTGGCCTGATGATGAATAAAGTTGATCGCCAGGAGATTTCTTTTTAGGGGAAGTAGGAAAATATGTCCCTGATGGATTTTGCTTTTCAATAACATGTTATTGAACCAATTCACCGAAATCTATCTTGAAGAATCAAAAAGACTTTACTCATAAATCAAATTGTATCCACGGATCAAATCAAAGGAAATGGGAAGGGATGACAGTGGAAAGTGACAATCACAAATATCACCAGTAGAAGTTAACTCAGGTGCCATGGCATTTAAAGCCACAAACCTTAGAAGGTAATAAAGTGAATTTTCAGAACATAAAGACGTCCCAGGAGGAATTATCCATTTAAAAGAATATGAGGGGTATCTTTTCTGGGTTTGTGTATTTCTTAAATCCTAACAAAACATTCTATATTTCACAGAGGGAGTCAAAGGTAAGTTCCCAGTATGGGAAATAGAACTTTATTTTACCTTCTTCTGTAATAATTTAATATATCTTATCTAGTTATTCTTTCCCACAAAGGGTCCACTTGCATATCCTTTCACACATATTCTAAACGCTGATCCAGTTGAAGTTAGTCTACAACCTCAAGAGTGGAAGTCAAGAGAGCTGGTCACCGCCATTACCCAAATCTCTGTTTGCCTGTTGCTAATAAGTTATGCGGAACAAAACCATTTGCTCTTCCTACCTCAGCAGCTTGTGACAGGGCTAAAAGTGAGATTAAGAATGTGAAATTGTTTTTGGAAATGTACAACTGAAGCAGGTCCTATCTGATATGTGATTAGGCACATGTTACACCCCCTAGAAAATGGAAATGGGGCTGAGATCCAAATGGCTCCTATGACATAAGAATCAGAGCAACCCAGGGCGCAAGCGGGACTAGAAGCCATGTCTTCTAAACCAGGGCTCTTTCTGCTGATTCCAGGACCTCTTCAAACAATCCCGCTCTGCCTCGCAGAAGCAGCTCCAAGATTACAGGGGTCTGTCCCGAAAAGTATTGAGCCAATGTCAACATAATGAAAACAGTTTGCACAGCTGATACTTTCGGGACAGACCTCACATGTCACCTGCAGGGCAGCAAAAGCTGTGACTCCACCAAGACGTAATGGCATTATCTATGGTCCATGTCTTGGAGCTCTCGATCTGCCAGGACTTCAATACCCCCAGAAATTCAAGGCAGAGGTATCACTGGCCTCTGCTACCAAATCAGATCATTTTTCTCCAGAAAGGACTTCTTTTTTTCAAGTCATCTTTTAGAATCCAGGACCTGTTCTGGCACCAGTTTCTTCTACAAGCTTCCATAGAGGGGTTCACAACAACTGGTGCCCCTGCCCCTCCCCCCTAAACAGACCTCTGACCTCGCTGGCTGCCCCTGGGGCACGGTGAGCAAGAAAATCCGATCCCATTTCTGCAAAGGTGAAAGATCTCAGATCGTGAATCCTCAGCACCACGTGGGCGAATTGTTTTAAAAATGCATTTGTACATACAAGCAAGGTCTTCCCCTGCAAGGAGTCTTTTGCATTTTTAAAGGCAAGTTGTACGATCTGACACTGTGCATGGTGGTGAGAGTATTTCAATGCTCCCCCCTTTGCTGTATTAACCAAGGGAGTACATTAAGGGCAGTCAAGTTATATCTTTCTGAAGAAAGCTCACAATGCTTTCATAAGCCCCGTGCTCTCGCTACACTGTGGTCTGCGCACAGTTCTCTGTTTTCCAAGTGGAGCGTAGGCATAAAACAACTTTTATGAAGCCTGCTGGAGGAAAATAGGAAGAGTCATCACCTCAATGCACCTCATCAGTGGTTTCCTCATTTTGCTTCTTCCCAGATATTTTCTGTAGACTTGATGTTATGCGTCACATAAAAGGACGGGAGTTCATGGTGCTGAAGTGCGAATCAATAGCTATGGTTTATTAAATGCCAATCATGTACCAAGCCCCTAACCTACTCTGTCTCTTCTCTGACAACACTCCTATAAGATAGATGCTGTTAACCCATTCCACAGACAAGAAAAACAATGATTCAGTGAGACTTCCTGTCTCAGAGACTACGCAGGTAGTAAGGGGCAGAGCTGAGGTTTGCGCCCAGATCATTTTGGTCTCAAGACCCATTCTGCCCCCCTCTCTTTTTCCTATTTTTAATTGAATTTATTGGGGCGATATTGGTTAATAAAACCAAAATCAAGGGTACAGCTCAATAAAACATCATCTGCACGCTGCACTGCGTGCTCGCCACCCAAAGTCAAGTCTTTTTCTGTCCCCATCCGTCTTCCCCTTAGCTCTCTTCCACCTCCCCCACCGCCTTTCCCTCTGGCTATCACCATCCTATTGTCCACGCCGATGTGTCATTTATATATTTCTTTTTTCTCAAGCTCTCCACCTTTTTCTCACCCAGTTCCCCAATCTCCCTCTCCTCTGATAGCTACAGTCCGCTCTACATCTCTATATCTCTTAATATTTTGTTGGTTAGTTTACTTCGTTTGTCAGGTTCCGCATGTAAGTGAGATCATGTGATATTTGTCTTTCTCTGACTGGCTTACTGCCCGTAGCATAATGTTCTTCAGCTCCATCCATGCTGTCGCAAAAGGTGAGCCTTCCTTCTTTTTCATGACCATGTAGTATTCCACTATGTAGATGAGCACAGCATTTTACCTCCACTCATCTACTGAGGGGCACTTGGTTGGGCTGTTTCTAGATTTGGCTATTGTAAATAATGCTGCAGTCCACATAGGGATGCATATAGTCTTTCCAATTAGTGTTTTGCATTTCTTTGGCTGTATTTCCAGAAGTGGGATTGCTGGGTCAAAAGGTAGTTCCATTTTTAATTTTGTGAGGAATGTCCGTATGGTTTTCCACAGTGGCTGCACCAGTCTGCATTCCCACCAACAATGCACTGGGGTTCCCTTTCTCCACATCCTCGCCATCACTTGTTTATTGATTCATGGATGACAGCCATTCTGACAGGAGTGAGGGGTTATCTCCCTGTGGTTTTAATTTGCATCTCTCTAATGATTAGTGACAGCTGAGCATCTTTTCATATGCCTATTGGCCATCTGTATGTCCTCTTTGGAGAAATGTCTATTCAGGTCCTTTTCTTATTTTTAATTGTATTTGTTTATTTATTTACTCTATTGGTGTTGAGTTTGATTGAATTTATTGGGGTGACATGTGCTAATAAAATTATATAGGTTTCAGGTGTACAATTCTATAATACACCAGGGACCAGTTTTGTGGAAAGCAATTTTCCACAGACAGGGCAGAGGGCTGCTCACCTCCTGCTGTGCAGCCCTGTTCCTAACAGGCCACAGACCCCCACGGGTTAGCAGCCCGGAGGTTGGAGACCCCTGCTCTAATATATCATCTGTATATGGTATTGTATGTTCATTCCCCAAGACAAGTCTCCTTCCATCTGCCTGCCTCTTAGAAAAAGTAGGTAGAAGTCCCCAGAGTAGACATAAGTTAGACCATAATAGGAATTAAACAAATGCAATCAGTGATGAAAATATGCCTTTTTCACCTTCCTACCTGGAAGTATCCACTGAACTTTCTATTTCCAAAGCCCATAATTCACAAGGGTGATGACAAGAAGAGAGCTGATCATGTGAGAAATCCAAGCAGGACACAGGGGAGGTTCGGATCTGTGACATTGACCTCAGTCAGCTTGGGTTGGAGTCCTGGACCCCTGTTACTAGTGAGTTGTATGACCTTACTTAACCTCTTTGAACTTTATATCCCCTCTCTGTGAAATTAAAAAAACATCTTTATAGGCTTGAATAATACAACATGTGCTGTATACCTAACACCGTACCTGGCATATGTTGCATGTTCAATAAGAGTTATTTTTTTATTGGAACTTTTGGTGTTAAGTTGCTTTATAAAAATAGAAGACACTATTGGTAAAAAAAAAAAAAAAAAAAATCTCAGTTTCTGATTTAACTGGTTTTTGCTCGCACCTAATGGCTCTATGCTTTTTGATTTAAGAGAACCATAAAAACAAAGAGTGGGTATCAGGCACTAGGTTTCTACCCTCAAAGACAGATGCTTTTGTTGGGGTTTAGCTAACACTGAAGTCCAGTTGGGCAGCTCCAGACAGACCCTGTTTGATTTCTCCTGCCTCTTTAAGTAGGAAATAGCACTGCAAAGACTGTGAGGTTAGTGGGTCTAGGATTTCTAATTAATGTGTCAGTCCTTTAAAGACATCGCCCACCTTTTCTTACTTTCACACCACAAAATTATAGCTCTCCTATCCACCATTCCCAAACTCTTCAAAAAACAGTGTCTTGTTCAAGATTACTGAAAGTAAATGAGCAGCCTGGCTAAATGCAGAGCTGAAATGGAGAGCACCTCTCAATACATCCGTCCAAAGAAACCTTTTAACGAAACTTGCATTGTCTTCTCTTATGTATGACTTAACCCAGGAGAAAATATAGATGTCCCTTATTTTGTTATTAAGATAAAAATGACTTAAAATAGCTGCAGTGCCCTGCGCATAACAACGTCTGAGCAAATATAACCTACTATTACTGTATTTCTTGAAACACCATTTTGGCTTGATGATTTGGGGATAAAAAGGCATTGGGGGGGTCAAATTTTATAAGCTACTGAATTAAATAAAGTTAAAGAGCTTTCTTCTTTCATGCAGGACTTTAAAATGCTAATGTACATTATGAAAGTGTAAGAGAGGAGCCTAATATATGTTTCGAATTTATTGGACAATGGAATCATTTTTGTGAGTAAAATATATTAGAGTATCTCATGGATATTCTATGGAACACCCTTTGGAAATTACTATATTAGATTCTTTAATAGCAAGAAACAGAATTGGGGACCAAATATTTTTTCATAATTATAGGAATTGAAGAGATACTGACACACAAGACTGACACACAAGAAAGTAACTTTTGAAGCTGATTCATGAGATAAATTGCATGAGGAGCAGGTCTAACCTTAAACTCTGAGAGCCCAGCATTTTACCCAGGCTAGGTAAGAGTCTCTGAGAGCAGAATCTGCAGCGGAAGCCTGGTGCAGCTTGGAGAAAGGCCAGGCACAGTAAAGGTGGAAACCCCACCCCAGGGTCCGTGCTTTGAAAAGAAGTACATCGTATATATGGTGCCATGCAGTTATGCATTAGGGTCTGCTCTTCTCTTCCTTCCCCTCCAAGTGACTCACCAGCTATATTAATTTCTAGGGCTGTCATAACCAAGTGCCAGGCTCAGGGTAGCTTAAACAGAAATTTGTTTATCACAGCTGTGGAGGCTGGACAAGAGCAAAAAGCAAAGTGATGGCAGGGTTGGTTTCTTCTGAGGCTTCTCCCCTTGGCTTATGGATGGCTATCTCCTGTCCTGTCCTCACGTGAACTTCCCTCTGTGTAAATCTAGGTCCTCATCTCCCCTTCTTGTAAGGACATCAGTCACTGGATTAGGGCCTGCTGGATTGACCCCATTTTAATGTAATCACCTCTTTGAGGTCCCTGTGTCCAAATACAGCCCTACTCTGAGGTGCTGGGGATTAGGACTTCAACATATGAATTTTAGGCAGGGGTAAGGGATAATATAATTCACTTCCTAACACCAGGTGTCACTTTTCATTGGCCTCCTGAAAAATAGGAGACCTGGCTAATAGTCCTGCTCAATCTCATGCATTATAAACAAACATGCACACACACACACACACACATGCACACACACACACACACACACACATGCAGGCACGCATGCAAACTGAAGCCCTCTGCTACCTATCACTCTTGTTTCTTGCGCCACTTTAGCTTTTATTTTATCTTACCCAAACCCAGGAAGCCTCTGTGACTCAGGCCCATTTGGGCCACCATCATCCCTTTGAGAAAAGCTGCAGTGACGTGGTGTTTCCCTGCTGGTTCCCCACGCCCATCCTTCAAGGGTCTCTGTAGCTCTCTCCCACCCACCTTCCCCAGACCCAGCAGCTTCCTCAGCTGCCAAGAATCTCTCATAACATTCCCAAGATTTAAACCCCACAGGCTCTGGCAGATACGCCCAGGTGGTGTTAAAATGAGGGTAGTCATCTTTTACCACCAGGGACTCAGGACACAGGACAGTGGACAGGTCTGGGGACAGCACGTAAGTTAGCAGAAGCTGTTGTCCTGGGACCTGGCTGGAGGACATAGCAAGGTGTTTGCTTTCTGCACTGGAAAGCGAAAGACATTTTTTTTCCTTTTTAATTACCTGTTATGTGATAAAAGTCATACAGTGCAAGGAAAGTATGAAAACCTCCCCCCCCTTTTTTTTTAATGTCTGACCTTCTGATAGCCTATATGTTTTAGGGACGGATACCTTCCTAATGAGACTTTTTATAATAAAGCTTTCATTGCTTTGAGAAATATTAACTTTTCCAGTTCTTTTGGGTAGATTGGACCGACCCTGCGCAGTTAAGGTTACAATATCCTAAAGATTTCGCTGCTCGGTAATAATGGGTAAGGGCCTTCGCATTGCCACGGGCCAACGCTATATTATTTGAAATGAAACCTCTCATAAATATCCAACTACGAAGTCACTATCTATCAACGGCTGTTATATAAACAGGACAGAGCTAAATCTCCCAGCTGCCAATATTAGAGCTGCCACAGAGCATGACTTTGTGTCCACCGCTCACAGATTAAACGGGCCTTTGCTCTCTCCGCCCATTTCTAGGAAGCCAAGTGGGTTTGGTGTGGGAGGGTCCAAGTCAGGTGTGGGTGGGTCTGATTTCTTCCTGTATTTCCCTTCTGCCAAGGCCTCCGGCCTCCTGCAGGCTCACTCGGGAGCTTTCTCCTGGGGTATGTAAAAGAAGTGACTTATTCTTAGAAAGAACACAACGGCTCCCAGAAGCCCACTTTCCGTCTCTCCTTTTCCACAACTTACCCTGGTGCTGAATGCCATTGGGAGAACGAAGAGGATTGCATCTAGAGGCTAGTGACCCAAAGGCGAGTTTGATTGGTGTTGAGAATTTCAGGCAAACCACATGGGGAAGATATTTTGGGGCATTGGTGACCACCTTTCTATTGGGCCCCTAGACATTCCAGCTTCTTGGTGAAAAATAAAACTTATCTCGCCATTCCCCAGCCTCGAATCCTTCAGGGGTTCCTCTCAGCTTTCAGGCTGAAGTCCCAACCCCTCAGGATGACCCACGTGATCCTCCAAGGTTGGCCTAGGCCCACCTTGCAGACCCAACCTGTGTTACTCCCTTCTCCCATCCCTTCCACACTCAGCTCTGGCCAAGAAAGCTCATCTCTTGAAACCTTGACACACCCAGGTTGAGCTCAGGTCTGGGCACGTGGTAAACAGTAAGTGCTTGCTGAAGGAATGAAGGATTGAGTGGACGGTTTATTCTGCCTGTGTAGAAGGCATCTTCACTTGAATGTTACTTCTGAAAACTGGAAAACGGGCTGGGATAGGGTAACCGCCTGAGAGAAAGGTTAACACCTCCCCCCTTCCAAGGAGAATAAAGGAAACCTGCCCTCCAGTTCCCAGGGCAGCAATCGGCTTCGGAAAAAGCACCAGGTTACGGAGGCAACCCCCGTGCCACCGATCCGTGGTATTTCCCAGTTCTTTCAAACACACTTAATTGCGTGCACAGAAAAGAATGGCATCATTACTTAATCCAAAACACAATAACAACAACGGATTGCTCCTGTGGGCGCGTACGTCCCCTGCAGAGATTGTAACATGCGTGTCGCTCTTACCCACACGTGTAGTCTAGGTACTGGGAACGGAGGCCGGCCCCTTCTCACCGCCTGGGAGGAGAGAACATGGATGGCCCTGCTCCTGAGAACAGGAGAAGGGGGAAAACAATAGAAAGCCCAAGGGTATGGCTGCAACTCCACTTAAGACTAATGCTCTCTCCATTTTTGGCCTCAGCAATAACCCGAAGAAACGGTCTGACGTTGCTGAAAGGCTGCCGTCATCTTTGGTGCGTGCTCATCAATTATTATTAAGTATTGCTCGGTTCAGGTCAAGATGTAATATGTCTGAGAAAAACTGTGGCATCTCCTTTTAATCTTGCGTAGAAAACAATTAAAGTATATAAAGCACGTTATTAAAATATGTAAAATTTATAATTTAATTATAAGATTGCATAGCTTTATGATCTAATAGTTCTGCTGTATTTTGCATATTAGTGAACAATTGCTTTCTTAAAGCACACAGTAGAATCATTTACTTGATGCTGGAGAATAAGTTAATTATGGATTCCCCGTATATGACTAATGGATTTAATAATCACTTTACTGTAGAATTAACTTATACTTCCCTGTGCTTATAGCACTAATGATGATATTCATAAAAGTTACATTTTTTTTTTTTAAAGATGTAAGATTGGCACAAAAAGAAAAACCAATGTACAACTGGGCTTGAGAGCCAGCAGTTCTGAATAGATAGTTCGGAGCCTTCAAGGCCTCCTCCTTGCTCCGTAATGAATCATCCACACCCTCTCTGCCCCCACCCCTGCCACCAGCCCTGCCTCCCTTGGCTTTATTAAGGGAATTTATTTTATTTAAGGGAAGACGAAATGCTTGCCAGATGCATTTAGTGAAGCTCCTGATTTTTTTAACCTCTGTTGTGGGTCACCTCGATGGTGAGGATTATCCACTTACATCCACTCCACGGAGCTCTGGAAAACCCCGTACGTGTTAAGATCACATGGGGTTGCCCAGTCCCTGTTTGTTTTCAGTTTCAGTCCCTTGAAGCTACTCATTTTTTCCCTTCAACCCAAACAAACAACCCTGGAGGCGGGAGTGACAGGAACATCCTTTTTGTTTCCAGGAGGAGTCCCTAGCGCTGCCTTTCTCAGCTTTTATCCTTTCTTACCTTGGCCATCATCATCCTCACTACCACCACCACCACCACCATCATCATCTTATTCATCATCATCACTACCAACATCATCACCATTACTGTCATGGCCGCCACCAGCGCTGTCATCATCTCCATCATCACCACCACCCATCAACATCTGGGTTATTCTTCCTCATGGAATTCAGCAATGGAAGGTCTGGATTTTATTTCCAACTCTGCCCGTTTACCAGCATGGGTGACCTTGGGTAAATCAGTAAACCTTTCCAGATCTCTTTCCAGAGCTCAAAAACGTGGAAACCAGTGACCTCTGGCTCGAAATGTACTCTGCCCCCTGACAAGCTCTAAGAACAGGTGGTGTATTGCCCAAATACGCACCATCCACCTGTCCAGGAATTACCCTGCTGTTTGGCATGGGCATTTAAATATTCTGGGAGAAAAGAACTATGGCTTACACTGTTATATACCGCTCAGAACTGTCCCTGAAGTTTGCGCTTACTAAATACCTGTTGGTGAATTGATTGAAAAAGTGTAAATTCTTAATTTGCTCCCTGAGGACCTGAGGGACTGCAATTTCCTTTAAGTCAGACACCTGTAGCTATAGGTGTGCAGCCTTGGACCCCTGGCTTCCTGCCTCACGGCCCTACTGCTAACTTCCAGAATACTGTCCTGTGAAGAGCGCGAAGGTCACAAATGGTGGTGAAGGGCTGCAGGAAATACAATCTAGCCCTTACAGGGACTTAGAAGGCATACGGGCACCCACCATACCTGCCCCGTTGCTGGGTCCCTCACAAGGTACCAGGCACCCTTGCCCTGCTCCTCAGCACGCCAAAGGAATAAAGCAAACGTCTTTGTAAACTACCGAATTGCCCTGGCAAGTGAGGATTCCACAACGTTGTGCTTTTGTTTTGTTCAGGGCATATAAAACATTGTTAGAGGGGAAATTGTAAGCTATCTTTTCAAGGTTTTACTTGCATTTACAAGTCATTCTTGGCTAATTAAAACGTAGCCTGAATGAAATGTTCGGATCCCTTTTAATACCCAAGCTTTGGGCTCATTAGTTTAATAAACTTCATTTATAAGATAACCCCCCCCTCCCTCCAGCTACAGGTCATTCACTCCAAGGGCAACTGGGGCGATTTGTTTATAGTCTGATTAGACAGAAGAAGTACTCAGGATACTCCCTGAAATTCATTTTCCCATAAAAAAAGTTATGACCCATCCATCCCTTCCCTAATTGTGTGCCCTTCTGTCTTCATCCACAACCTTTAGCGGTTGATCTAAAGCGCTGTGCTGAGGCTGAGGCTGCGGCTGCATCCGTGTTCCCTGGGAATCCTGTTTCAACGCCCATCGGGACCCAGGCGGGGCCCAGTTCTGCATTCCTAACGCACTCCAGGTGGCGCAGCTGAGCTGCCAGTCAGGCCCCACTTGGGGCAGCAAGAACCTAAACTTTGCATGAGGCAGCCTTTCCTTTTACACTCGGGACTCCAATTACACTGACATCATTTTCCATGGAAGGAACTAACATTCCAAGTAAGCAATGTCTACTACTCAGAAATACTTCTCTTATTCTTTTTCTCTTGAAATACTGAAGCTTACCCCCTTTTATTCCTCATGCCCCTTCCTCCCCATTTCGGCTCCTATTCCCTTTTCTTTCCAACCTGTTCCACCAACGAAAACGCACAGGGTGGAAGACAAGTCTAACGGCTTCGCTGATTTTCAGGTATCCTTTGCTTCCCAAGTGGTAAGTACTATCTCAAGTGTTTTGAGATATTTCACGCCTTACAAAGGCTTGCATGCCCTGTCTCAGAAAAACAAGTTCCTGTCTGGAGGACAGTGGAACGAAAAGAGAGATGGACGCTAGAGAGTGGGATTCCCTGGGTATACATCCTGGTTCTGCTCGATGCTCAACCATTGCATCCTGGGCGCATTTCTAACCTCTTTGCCAAAGGCAGGGGGTATAAATGGCCACGTCATGAGTTGGTTGTTTGGGTGAAGGTACGGTTGTGAGGTTTTAAAGGCAGTTAGCCCAGAATGGAAGCACAAAGGAGACTTCCCATTCACAACCGGCGGGCCCTCTAATCCCACTTCATGGTTCAGGGACCACTCAGTGCCCTGGTTCTGCGAAAGCTGTCCTGGTCCAGAATGGCAACCAGCCTCAGACACTATCTCCTCTCTCCTCTCTACCTCCCCAAACTTTCACATTGCCCTCTGAAACCGGCTGCCTGTGGGACACGTGCAGCTGGTATCTGACACCTAGATTTCAAGCGATCAAACAAGACAGGCGGACAAATCTAAGAAAAATGACACCCGCTCTTTGAAGAAGACCCAAATCAATTCCCTCCCCCCCTCCTCTTCCATGATCTTCTACCTTTTCCAGCTGCTCTCTTCACTCATCTATCATACTTGGACAGAAATCCATATATCTTATTTATATCGCTGTTTCTCAGGCAACAGTCAAGCCGTGTAGCAGGGGTCTAAAGCAAGACAATATAGTATTCTACCCAGAGTGCTAGTCGGCCAAAGGTTACGGTGACAGAGCAGGCTACTTATTCTCAGAGGACTTACTGTTACTGTAATTATTGATTGCTATGAACTAATGGAAGAAGCTGCTATTTATTACGTACTTCTGTCCCCTAGAAACTTTGACATATCTATATCTATCTCGTTTTATCCTCATCACATCTTTACAAAAGGTTTTCCAAATTTAAGGAACTGTTGCGATCATGTTGGCGTAGTTAATTGCCCCAAGTCACAGCTGGTGATTGGCAGAACCAAGGTTCAAATAAGCCGCAAGTGGTTATCTGGTTGTGTTCTGGTAATACTATTACCTTTCATTTAAGATATGTTCTTCCAAGTAGTATGTGCATATAACATTCAGTTGTTCACAAAGCTTAGAGCAATAGCCGTAGCCCCTTGCTCTGATCTTCCCTGCCTCAAATTCCCATTCCCCAGAAGAAAACTCTTTTGACTGCTTTTTCTGCTATTTCTTTCATGGTGTTCTTAATTGCCACCTCTTGATTTTTCGAGTTTTGAACTATGGTTGACTTACTACTATGAAAGATGGGGCCCTGGCTGGTAGCACAGTGGTTAAGGCGCCGGCCTGCAAACCCAAAGGTCGCAGGTTCGATTCCCCAGCCAGGGCACATAACCAGGTTGCAAACCAGATCTCCAGTCAGCTCTGTGGCTGGAGGCAGGTGAAAGGCAACCATACATTGATGTCTCTCTCCCTCTCTGCCTCTCTCCCTTTCCCTCTTTCTAAAAAATAATGAAATAAAATCTTAAAAAAGAAAGAAAGAAAGATGGGGTTTACTTCTCAACCACCATGCCCCTCCAATTCTCTTCCCTCCTCCTAATACAGTAATTGAAGAATTTCTTTTCGGTTAAATTAGATCAACAGTCAGTGGTTACAGTGATTTGGACAGATCAACATCATTCACACGTGAACAACCATGACAGTATACCTCGACAATTTTTCTTTCCTTGTACAACAGTTTTCCCTGGAATTAATTGCATCCCCATTCCATTTCTTTAGTACTTCATGTTTCTATTACTAATTTATCCCTAGCTCTCTGCCAGAACAATAAAACTTTTAATATGGTCAAATGCATCACGTGATTTATTGGCTTTCTGTGTTCGCATATTTTGTTTTGTTCTGTTTTCTGACATTCAGTGTCAGGAAACAAAACTACCAACCCACATCAATCTCTCTCAATGTCTGCTTTATTCATGTGTTGGGCTCTTAGTAGTCTCTTCCAGCCTGTCAATACCCATTCCTCAGTTCTGCAAGTTTTCCTCTATGGTTTCTTTGGTGGTTTCTCTGTTCTCTAGTTCTGTAACTCCCACTAGTTAAATATTAGGCCTCTGGAAAAGAGCTTCTGTCTCATTTTTCCTTGCCTATATTTTTGCCTTTTTAGCTTCTATTTTGGGTAATTTCAACTAATTTGTTTCTAATTTGTGGTATTTGATATTTTAAATTTCCAAGCTCTATTTCTTATTCTCCGTGTAGTGACAGCATCCTGTCCATGTTCCAGAGGTGCAAATTTTTCTTTTTCCTCTCTAGACATATTATAACTTTTAAAAAAGTTTTATCCTGCTCCCTAAATTTTCAATTTTTTTCCGAGTAGTCTTTTTCTGTTGGTTTCTTGGGCTCTCCAATTCATAGTGGTGGCTTTCCTCTTGCTCTGTCACTGCAGCACCCTTGAACGTGGCATAGGGAACTGTGCAGGGACAGAACGTTCAACAAATAAGTTGGTTTTTTTTTTTTTTTTAAGTCACTATTTTTAGAGAAAGGAGAAGGGAAGGAGAAAGGAAGGGAAAGAAGCATCCATGTATGGTTGCCTTTCACCTGCCTCCAGCTGGGGACCTGGCTGGAGACCTGGCTTGCAACCTGGTTATGTGCCCTGGCTGGGAATTGAACCAGCGACACTCGGGTTTGCAGGCCGGTGGTCAATCCAATGAGCCACACCAGCCAGGGCCATAATGAGCTTCTTAAGAGAGTGATAAAAGGGCACTAGGATCAGCATTTTCATTGGTTGACCCCCGAAGTTCTCACCCTGAGGTTTTATCTCCTAAACCTCACATGTTTCCCCCCTCTAAGGAGCCTCCTCAGAAGCCTTAGCCCTGCCTGCTGATGTCCTGGGAACTCACAGGAAAGAAGGGCGAGAGGTCTCACTGCTCAATCTCCTGGCCCAGCACCTGACCCCTGGCCACAGCTGAGCATACCTGGCAAGGAATTAAAAGCCCAGATTCGGTTTTCTTAACCAGCTACCAGGGAATGAATGTTACTGTCCTGTATGCTAACTTTCAAGACCTCTGCTGTTTTCAGCCCCGCTCCTCATCTTCCCCAGAGGTTCCTATTGCTTTCCTGTCAAACATTGATGTTGGGCAGTGTGCAAAAGAGGGGGCTTCTTGTCACCTCCTCCCACTGCAGGTATCCAGGGTCCCCCTTTCCCTGCTGTACTAAGTCAGGTTCCACCTGTGTATTCGTGTTTCAGCTTCCAAAGTGTTGCTCTCCCCCTTTGCTCCGGAGTTCCCTCCTGTTCCTTGTCCTTCTCGGTGTGCGTTTCCCAAAATCCTTCACTATCTTCTCGGTGGGATTTGAACAGAGTACGGGAATCCACGTAAGAGCTCACTTACCATGTTTAACCAGAAGTCCCACACTCTACTCTTGTTTGACAGTTATCTTAGAATCACAGTGTGTCTGAAACCTCACTTGATCCTCAACTGGAGGCCAATTAGGTTGAGCCGTAGATATTCTCTGCACGTTACAAACTAGTAGCCTTGGTGTGTTCAACATGTTAGGCTAACTAGTAAGACTAGAAGAGAAGAGGTGAGGGGAGAAGAGAGAAAGGAAGGAGGGAGAAAGGTATGTCGTCTTCCCCTGGTTTTTTTTTTAAAGGCACACGATAATAACCTTTACGTAATTTTTCTTCATTAACACCACTTGGGCTTCAACGTCTGGTGGTATAAAAACAATTCAATTCTCATACAATAACTGTCTTGGGATTTGGCTTCCAGAACCAACAGGAGGGGAAAACTACAGTTCCGTTGCCAAGAGTGTAGTTTGTTTGAAACCCAAAAGCTGTCCTTATAAAAATGGCATCCCAGAAGAGCACTTCTGGGTTTTAAATGGTCTTATCTTCTCTTGACTTGGAATGTGATGTCAGTATTGGCTTGAAACCGTCTGTGGCAGGTTTGTGATTTTTTTGGAGGGCAAAGGGAAAAGAAGAAATGGGACTTTTTTGTTTCCTCTTGGCCTAAAACCAGGCATTCAAGGCTCATGTTCATTGCCTCTGAATGAAGCCGCTGGTGAGCATCATGGCCTCTGCAGCCCCAATGCATGGTTGCAAAGTGTCCGCACTTTGCATCATGGGAGCTGGTGGATGTTATTCAGGAGAGATGATGGCGGAGGGAAATGGGGTGGGAATTCTGCTCTCCATCAGCGCACTGCCCATCTGGAACTGTCAGGTTGATATGGTGGCTGCTGCTTCGAATGTGGGAATGTTGAAAGGTCAGCTCTGACACTTGGACAGAAAAGAGTCACATCCATGATCACTGTGGGCACCAGGTGGCATGTGTCCTGGATGCCCAGGTGCTGATAGATGGAGAAATCCCTGAACCATGTGGCATCTGTGTGACCCAGGAAGCCACTGGTGGGCCTGAAGCAAAGACTTATGCGGTTACCTGCCAGTAAAAGGAGTTAAAATCTCAGAAAAATGCCGATCATAGCATGAACACTGAGGACCTTGTGAATTAGGTGATACAGAATCCCCACACTATTCAGTGGAATCTTTTAAAAAGTAAAGCATGTGGATTTCTGCGTATCTTTTTCTATTTCTAACATTGATTCTGTGCTGAAATGATTGGGAGATCTGATAGCTCTTTATGGTCAGACTCTGACTTAATTCTGGGTTATTTGATCTCCAGCAGATCTAAAAACTCAGGAATGAAAAATTACTTGCCCAGGGCTTGATTCTTCTATAAAAAATTATAGAAGAATAAAAAAAATTGAACTGCAATAGAGTTCAACTGTGAGACTTCACAATAGCAGATGGCTCTGTATATATATTTCGTAACAATAACAACAGAATTATCTTGATCTCTTCCACAGTTATCAAGCAAAATCAACTAAGTTTTAATTTAATAAAATCAGGATGAAGTTAAAAATAATGACAAGCAAGAAAATGCAAATGGCTTGATAAGTAGGAATTATATCTGTGCTGGACACAACATTTTTTTAGAGTATGGGCATGATATATAATCACTTGAATAAAGTCTTGTTTTGGTATGAGAGTCAAAACTTACATAATTTGAAAGACCCACATGTAAGTAGACTGTAACTCTACATTGCTCAGTAAGTTAGTAGAAAAGATGTCCCATATCAATGGGAAATCATTTGCATTTGTTCTATGGTGTACCTAAAAACCATAACAAGACAAAATCAAGTCTTTAGAAGGCTGCATTTCCTTTGATAGGAGAAAGAAGTCAGTGTAAACATAAAGCTACTCTATTCCCTGGCGAGCTGAAGAAAAATAAAGCAATAGTGTTATAGCTCTGTCTTAATATAACTCCCTCTTCAAAAATGAGCCATTTCAGCCCTGGCTGGTAGCACAGTGGATAAGGCACCGAACTGCAAACCCAGAGGTCGCTGGTTCGATTCCCCAGCCAGGGCACATAACCAGGTTGCAAGCCAGGTCTCCAGCCAGGTCTGTGGCTGGAGGCAGATGAAAGGCAACCATACATGGATGTTTCTTTCCCTCTCCACCTCTCTCCCTTCCTCTCTCTGGAAATAACAATCTTTAAAAATAAAAATAAATAAATACAAATTTTTAAAAAATGAGCCATTTCAATTTCTTACAGATTTTGAAATGTCCTCACGCACGCTCTCCAGAGCTCCAAAGTGCTCGTCAAACACTTCAAAATATAGATCGCTATTGATAAAATGGGGTACATTCAACTATTACCTCTGTACCTAGAATCAGCTGTGTATTATCACAGATTCATACTATAAAAATGTGTATTTCAGAATAGGACTCTACCACTTATTTTCAAAAGTCCGTGGGCGCAGTTTTCTGACAAGATTTGAGATTTCAAGAAGCAGATGCCCAGCATGGAATAAGGCTTCACCAGCCGTGTCCCCATTGTGATCATGTCAAAACCCGTTCTAAGGCGGTAATAGAATTACAAAGATATGGAGCTTGCAGATCACTGCAATAGGGGATGTGCTGAAATGCCAAACTCTGGAGAAGTCCGTTGTTTAGCAAAAAGAACATTTTTGCCTAAGATCACGTGTTCAGAATACTCTCTTCAAATCAGCTCTGAGCTATTACTGTGAGTGTGCGAATTCTGTTGGCAATGAGAAACGATAGTCATTTTCTCCAGCATAACAGCACATGGCCACCCTTGAAGTCTAGAGATCCCGATGTCATTGTCATATTTATTGTTAATGAGTATTCCTAAGACTAAGTTTTCCGGTGTCCGCTTTCTTGTTTTATTTTCAAAGTTAGGGTAGCCCTTCCAGTATTACTTTGAAGGCCCTCACAGGCTAGTTTTCCACAGTCTTCTGCATCTTTTGTAATCATTGAGTCAGACCTGCTCAATGTCATTTGTGAGTGCCCAGGGCTGAGGCGATGAGTCTAAAAGGACCAGTGATGCCAACGATCTGAGACTGCAAAATCTTTCCGCTCTTTATTTGGTTACCCCTTCCATACTCTAGTTTCTACATGGATAGTTGCCCTTTGTGATGTTGAAGTATAATAAAATGAATTCAGAGAGCAGGACTCCTTCAGAGTCTTGTGGCAAGCCTTTGAAAATTCACCACATTCACGATTCACGATAACACGGTTAACCATTAAATTATGCTGTTAATTTATGTTACCACTTTCCCGTAAAGGTCTGAATGCTTTGCAAAATGAGCAATTTACCAACATAATTCTGATGTCCTTACATCCATAAGAAACAATTTGTAGGTACTATACCATGCTAATACAGGTTCTCTGCCGCAACAAGCTAAAATCTTTTAAAATATTTTCAAAGCTGCATTTTACTTAACTCTTACTCACTGTTAATGAGCCAAATAATACAAATCTAATATGATTTAATAGTCCACTGGGTACGATTTTCTTTGGGGTTTTGGCAGGTAATATGATGAATCGAGTTTGAACTTTGTTCATGCCCGGGCTATGGAAAGTCTGTGAGACCATTTGCGGGGAAGACAGGTAGATTTATCACAAGTGAGATTAGAAGAGATTATTGTGAGTATATTGAGTTTGTAATATACAAGAAAGTTAAAAGACCAGCTTTACTGATTAACATTAGCTGGAACAATGGAGTCATATTAGCATTTTCTTTAGCCAAGTAACTGATGTGTAACAATTCAGGATTGTACCTAAATAGGTTTGATTCATTTAAGTCCCAGAAAAGGTTCCTATTGTTAGCAATCAAAAAGTACTCCCAAAAGAGGGGGGTAAAAATAGAAGTATTACCAAATATTGGGAGCTTTTAGCACAAGCCAGGAGAAAAAAAAGATTGGTGGTAGGAAGAGCTAAACTAAATCATCTATTCTTCATGAGTTTCTTGCTATAAAACACACTCCCTAATGTTGAGAAGCAACAATTTAACACCAGTCCACTTTTTGTTTTATTTCTTATCCCATTTATTTTTGATTGGATGTTCACAACCTAATACTTTCAATGGCTACGTAGAGTATTTGTCCTTGAAATGCAGGATTTATGAGATTTCTGTTTTTTTATTTGGTGCCCTTGGCATCGCCATTCCTGCTTTTCCTAGCCCAAAAAGAAACATTATTTTAATGTTATCTTGACTGATGGCCCATTCTGATTTCCTGAGATTACTACTAATGAAAGAAATACTTAAATATTAAGACAAAGAAACTATGGAATATAAAATTTATAAACCCTTTTCACCTTTATAGGACCGTATCAGCCATTAAACAATTGCACCATGTCAGCTTGTATCAATTGCTATATAGACCAAAATGAATAAACAGTTAAATTAGTGGGTAAGAAACTTTATGTAGCTGGATTAAAGAGAGTGTGGTGATTCTTGGTTCTTTTATTTTTACCCTGGATGATGATAAAGTCAATTTTCAAGATGTTGTATCACTTAAAACTGAGTATGTGACCATGGCATTGCAATATTTTTCAGAAAGAATTTTTACTATACATAATCAAATATTAATTAAGTATTTTTAATTTTATCCTCTAAATGTATAAAAATATTCTGCCTGTAAGGCAACTCATAGAAATTTAAGATATTTTAAATATAATGTTTTAAAGATGAAAATAATACCAAAATAGAACTTACCATATTCTTTGTTGTTGTAATTCATTTCTGAATATAGGATCCAGTTAGATTTAACTCCATTATTGAAATAAATTATAAAGCTAGTTATGGTGTAATAGGGAAAATATTTACTTTATAGATAGATGAACTTAATTTAAATCTGGGGCCTGCCACTTCACCATGTGACTGACCTTGGGCAAGGTATTTCACTTCTCTGAAGCCACCTATAAAATCAAAAAATACCCATTTTACCAGCTGGTAGTGTTAATAGGAATTTCTCAAAGGTTGGTACGTAACTGTTCAAAAAGGTTTTCCTTTCTCCCACCCACATTGTGCAAATGAGATGCTAAAGTAATAACTAATTTTATCCCTTATATTATAGCATAGTATAAATAACAGCTTTTGTGTTTTTAATATGGTCCTTTTTTGTTAACAGCTTTACTGAAATACAGTGCATATGCTATACAATTCATCCACTAAAAGTGTGTAGTGCCATGGTTTTTAGTATATCACAGAGCCATGTATCCATCAGCACAATAAAATTTATTCACCATGGTCAATTTCACATTACCATCACCCCAAAAAGAAAACCCACTGTTCTTAGTCATCACCCTGTAAACCTCCTGTCCTATCCAGCCCTTGACACTCACTAATCTATTTTCTGTCACTCTAGGCTTCCCTATTCTAGACACTTCGTATAAGTGGAATCACACAAGGTGGCCTTTTGTGGTTGATTTTTTCTTTAACATGAAGTTTTCAAGATTCTTGCCTGTAGTAGCATGTGTCAATGCATCCTTTATGGCTGAATAATAAATACTCCATTTTATGAATATACTACATTTATTTATCATTCTTCCATTGATGAACACTTTGGTTCTTCCCAATGTTTCATTCTTAGGAATAATACTACTGTGAACATTTATGGGCAAGTTTTTGTGTGGACATGTTTTCATTTCTCTGGGTGTATGCCGATGGGCAGGATTGCTGCATCAATAGTAACTCTGCTCAACCATTTGAAGGACTTTGAGACTGTTTTCTGAAATATCTGCAACATTTCCTATCCCTCCCTACAGTTCATTAGAGCTTCAGTTTCTCTGCATCCTCACCAACACTTGCTATGACCTTTTTGTTTGTTTTTTTGGTTTTCTTTTCTTTTTTTAAATTAAATGTGAAGATTTTATTATTTTTCAGAGAGAGGGGAAGGGAAGGAGGAAGAGAGGGAGAGAAGGAGAGAGAGATCAATGTGTGGTTGCCTTTCACCTGCCTCCAGCTATGGACCTGGCTGGAGACCTGGCTTGCAACCTGGTTATATTGCCCTGGTAGGAAGTGAACCAGTGACCTTTGGGTTCATGGGCCGGCACCTTTGTTTGTTTGTTTTTAGTTATTCTAGGGTGTGTGAAATGGTATCTCAGTGGGGTTGACTTGTGTCTCTCAGTGGCTCATGATTATGATTCTGAGTATCTTTTCATGTGCTTAGTGACCATTTGTATATTGTCCTTGAAGGAATGTCTACTCAGATCCTTCTTTTTTTTCAATTGGGTTATTTGTCTTTTTATTATTGAATTGTAGTAGTTTTTTATATCATCCAGATCTAGCCCCTTATCAGATATGTGGTTCCTTTTCCCCTGTTACTTTCCTATCTTACCCTTCAATACCCCCCACTCAACTCAGTATGACATTTACAACATTCGTTTTCCTCAAGTGTTTTAGAAATTTTAGGAAAAATTTCCCATTCTAAGTCATTTATATCCAATTGAATGACAGGTACATTTGAATGAGTTTATAATGCAATGTTCCTTTGTCATCCAGATTCCTCTTTTCATGCTGTTAAATACATCACATATTTTTATAGCGATTTTGGCAAAAGTGTACTAACTATTTGTATAACTAGTTTTAAAAGCCCTTAATTATTTGCACTGGTGGAATTCACACATGCACAAACTATTTCCAAAAATATTTCTTTTAACACTAGAGCCATTTTTGACACAACTTTCTTGCTTAATTTTTTTTTTTTCCTTTCAGCTCCTGCCGTTTCTTTGTGTCCTCAAAAGAAAGAGAACTTCCATCAGAATGATGCCATTTTTGGTTGCAAAGTTTCAGCCTACACAATACCACACCTGGCATGGAAGAAAAGGGCAGAAAAAATGTTCCTCCCTGGTGATGATAGGCCTATTTCGATGCAGGTGTGTGAATTATTTGCACAGTACACACAAGCAGTCAATGTATTTGTCGATGCTATTAAGAAATCTTCTCCTGCAGATCACATTTTATAATGCAAGTGTGAAATATGGTAAAATGTTTCTTTTGACATCAGCTCAGGCAGGATAGCAATAGCTTCCACGTGCAAAGTGTCAGATGATTTACAAAATCTATTCATCTGTAATGCTTCATCAGTATGATTTAGAGGTCTGCTAAGACCTCTAAGGTGCTTGAGAAAAGAAAGGATGAAAGGGATGTTGCAAAGTGTGGCCCAGAGATCATAGGATCATCTTGACACCCTGGTGAAATGACCCACTAACCACAGGACCCAACTACAGCCACATGCATCAGGATACATCTGCATTTAAAATAATTATCCAAGATGACCCTGATTCACTCTAAAGTTTGACAACCACTGGTATAGTAAGTAAGTAAATAAATAAATCCCTCAATGGCATACTATGCCTCAGAATGAAAAATACTGTGAGAAAATTATCTCTTTGATCCAGTTCCTCACATGCTAAAAAAAAAAAAAATCACAGAATTGTTTAATTAAATGAATATGTGTTAGTTACCTCATACATTCTCTTGCCTAGAGGAGACATTCAAGAAATAGTGGTTACTATTTTTTAAAACCACATCCTTGGGCCATTCTTCTCAGAATAATGGGTGGTGATGACAATTACATGGAGAAAACACCCAGGACAGTCATGCTATGCAAATTATTACTATATCTGTGTAGAGGGCATAAGTGGAAGTAGCCATAGGTAAATCTGGAAAAGTAGGGTTGGACTAGAACAAAAGACCACAAATCAGAGGACAGAGTAAGATTTTTCATAGCAAACTATGAAGTCATTGAAGGGTTTTTTGTTTTGTTTTTGTTTTACATTTTTTAAAAAAGATTCTATCCATTATTTTCAGAGAGAGGGGAAGGGAGAGAGGCAGAGAGGGAGAGAAACACCAATGTATGGTTGCCTTTCACCTGACCCCAGCCATAGAGCTGGCTGGAGACCTGGCTTGCAACCCAGCCATGTGCCCTGGCTGGGAATCGAACCAGCGACCCCTGGGTTCGCAGGCTGTTGCCTATCCACTGAGCCACCAGCTGGAGCTTATTTTTAAAAACCAACTGTAAAAGGACATTTTTGAGACAATTGGGGAAATGTGATCATGGACTGGGTGGCAGATAGATGATGCCAAGAAAATACTGTTAACTTATTTTTTAGGTATAATAAAGGCATTCTGATTATGCAAAAAAAAAGTGTCATGTATATTATAGATGGATGTTGAGGTACGGAGGCATGAAAGCTTGGGATTGCTTCAAGATGTTTTGGCAAAGAAAAGCAGAATAAAGAAAGGATGGGTGAGTCAATGTGAAAAATGTTGGTAATGATTGAATCTGGGTGATGCTTGTATTAAAAAAAAAAAAAATGCTCCAAACACAATCTACATGTGACCATTGATTTGCAGGCTTTTTAAGTCTCTAAAAGAGTACTCATCTTGCATCCTTGCTTTTCCCAGCATGGGCTTATTGTAGAAACCAGGTGATTTGTTTACATAGATTGTTCTGCATCCTGAATTTGTCTGTGAGCTTCCTTGCGGTGGGGGCAGCTGTTTATGTCCTGTAAGTGGGTGTTTGCTCTGGAGACTTATTTAGATTCAGTTTCAGCGGTATGAGCCCTTCGTGGGGTGTTGCGGACTTGGTAACCCATCACGGTAGCAGACGTACCAGATCCAGCCATCCCACTTTTAGTCATGCTAGTATACTGGTCAGTGGTTTCAGGAGGTAAAAGCCTGATCCCACTATGACCAAGTTCCCTATCACCTTTCAACTACTAATGCCAACCAGCTGATGGTGATGATTGCCGGAGCCAAGTCTTCCATTAGGGGAGTATAAAACAGTGATGTTCAAACTCTAGCATTCCTTCCATGTTTCTTGGTTGGAAGCCAAGTTCTGGTTGTTAGGTGTGCTCAGTGCGACTGGGGTGTTATTGGTTTCTGGTCCTCTCAGTGGGGCACATGGGTAGGTAGAAACACACCTCTAAATGTATTTCTCTATTTATCTCTACAAACTGGACATGATGAATTTTCGCTGATTCTTTTCATTCCACTCCGACACCACAGGGTTCATTCTCGTTTTCTCTCTTTCCGTATTGGTAACTCTCTTCTCCCACAGTGAGAAATCTGGCTTCTGTGATCGTTAATGTATCTGTTGCTTTATTTCCCCAGCATGTAACCAGTTTCCCAACTCCACTGCCGACTCCTCCTGTGCATGGGTATCCTCTTTCCCCCCATGGGTTCTGACACTCCTTGGGGCAGCCGTCCACGTACACACACTTCTCACCCTGCGTGGGCTCTGCCTCCCTGCACCTGGCTAGCCCTATCTCAGAGCACGTCTTCACCTTTTATTCTCGAAGGCATCTTGCGTGAACAATAACTGGTATGTGTAGGACAGCCAGGAAAGTGTTTTTAGGAGCAGCTTTTTAATATGTCCTGAGAGCAAATTTTTATCTTTTTCTTCCACTCTTCGGTATAGAGATTACTGATAGTCCACTTAATATTAGCACCATCTGCTTTATTTATAATAATGAAAGATATCAGATAAATCTAAATTTCTAGAGAATTTATGAAATAGGTCATGATACATGAGACCTGTGCAGGAAAAGTCCAGCCATTGTTAATATAATGAGAATGGTTTGCCCAACATCAGTGGAACCTGGCAGCCAAGGTGCGTGGACTGGAAGGCACATGCGTGACCAATGATGACGTCACTGTACTAGTCAGTGGAGGTGGGAGATGCCGTTGAATGAGCATGTGTACCGTGTGGCTGTCACATTCAAAATGAGTGGGTAGAGCAATGAATCTGCACCCAATTTTGCGTTAAGCTTGATTATTACTCAGCAGAACCTATTCAGGTGATTCAGAAGGCCACAGCTAAGGTGATTGGCAGCTGCAGCATGACAATAAACAACAAAATATTTTAAAATAAATTTTTAAAAATACAAAGACATGAAGTGGGCGTCAGTATTGACTGATGTCTCCAAAGCTCCTCAGTATGACGGAACCTAATGTGGGGGAGGGCGGGAATGTGCCTCTGGGGCAGGGAAGGTGGGAGGCAAAAGGAAGGAAGGAAAAAGAAGAGAGTTGATCACTTGGGTTTCCTTGAGCTATTCTTAGGCTCTTTCATTTTTCCTTATAATAAGAGACTTGCCTGGTCAGCTGGGTCTCCTTACAGTAAATTTAAACCATAACTCCTAGTAAAAGGGAAATGTTGACCCTTAAGGAAAAGACTTAGGTTCTAAGAAATGTATATATAACTTTGCCTACTCAAAGTCATATTAGGATGCGAGGGACCTAATTTTATGTTTTAGCCCAAATTAATTTTACTCTTAAAATAATGAACCAGGAATGCTCCCATTGATAAGGCCTAAATGTAGTTTATGGAAGTCCTTTAGAGGAGAGCACTCGGAATGGGCACATGTCTGTTTCTAGGCAGTGGATACGTGCATAAAACGGGCTATGACTGGTAATAGCTCTTTTTTCCTGCCCTATTTCCCTGCAACTTACACATTTTATACTCCCCATTCCAGCTGAAGGCTACACTATTTTTAAAAATTACACACACCCCACATACCCACACAGACACGCACTCTACCTTATTCCCGAAAAGACTTAATGGCACCAGTGGCAGGCAGCCTGGCCAAGGACACCTTTTCTAATTACCCACACGTACACATCCCATTAGCACATTTTAATAACTACTTCTTTAATGAGCACATTAATAAGCATTCACAGTAACCTGCTTAGGTCTGATTTTTCATTACGCTGTACATTTTTCTCTGATTATAAATACGAGTGATGTACATTTTAGAAAATCTTGAAAATACAGAAACAAGAAGGAAGAAAACCACCTGTTAATTCCACCGTTCAGAAGATAGCACTGGGAACTATTTTTTTAACGTTTTTTATTCTTTTCATTCATGTTTCTATGCCTTTTAAATTTGATTGTGATGGTGTAACATTCCATGTTGCCTTTTACGTAGCATAGAAAGCTTCTAGCATAACATTCTCCATGTTTTTACAAAGCTGTCCATGGTTTTTCAGGACTGTATAGGATTCTGCCATATGCTATGCCGTAATTTACTTAACCTTTTCTGCTTTTCCTTATTATTGTATAAATCATGCTGTAATAAATCTCATCACATATAAAACTTGTTTTGAAATTTATGTTATTTTCTTAGAATCACCTTCTAGAAGTTGGGTGCAGATGAGAGACATTTTCATGGTTCTTGATGTATATTGCAAAAATGCTTTTCAGGAAGGTTACACTGCTTTATTTATCTAATAGTATGACACTTAAGATGACATTTCATCATAATCCTGTTTAGCAGTACTTTTAAGGATGCATATTTACATAAAATTACTATCTTGCTTATATAAAATACCTTCAAGTTACATATATCGTGTGAAAGCACTAACATGCAAATGACATAAGGCATTGTATAAAACGTACAGAATGAGAACTATCACTTAACTTTTATTCGTTAACATGGCATTATTAACGTGTAGCAATATACCTTTTTACAGCTAGTATGTTATAAATATAAAATCAGGGTGGTGGGGGGAGGAAGAGGCAAAGAAGGGGAGCAGTTTAGACAAGAACCTAGTATAGAAGAACCATGGACATGGACAACACGTGGGATTGACTTTGTAGGGGAATGGGGGAGTGGGGAAGGGGACAGAGGGGAGCAGAAAGGGGATGGATGTAATACAACAATAAAATTAAATTTTAAAAAGAGCATAAAATCATTTAAAGAAAAGGTATGTATAGTTTTTAGTATATATGTAATAAATATATACTAGTGATATGGCTGTGAGATAACTCATAGCCATATCACTAGTGAGAAAAATTTTTTGTTACTTTGCTTTTTTTTTTCAAGTGTATTTTATTGATTATGCTGTTACAGTTGTCCCAATTTCTTTTCCCTTTGCTTCCCTCTACCCAGGATCCCCCTTCCCTTCTGCAGTCTCACCCCCTTAGTTCATGTTCATGGGTCATGCATGTAAGTTCCCTGATTTCATCCTTTCCTCTATTATTCTTAGCTTCCCCTACCTTGTACCCACCAATTATGTTTCCTCATCCCTGCATTCCCCATTTCCCCATTCCTCCTCCTTCCCCCTCCCAGCTGATAACCCTCCCAATGATCCCCATAATTACGATTCTGATCCTATTCTGGTTGTTTGCTTAGTTTGTTTTTATTTTTATTTTTTAGATTCTGTCATTTATAGTTGTGAGAGTGTTGTCATTTTCATGTTCATAGTTTTGACCTTCTTCTTCTTAAGTCCCTTTCACATTTTATATTATAATGACATTGTTATCCTGATTTTAGAAATAATAAATCAAAACTTGGATAGATTAGGTGAATTTTCTAAGGTACCAGAATTGCAAATGTTAATTGAATCCCCTGAAAAGATTTAAAGATCAAAGGTCCATCTTTCTTTTTTAGACAAGTTGGCATAAAGGAAGATAATTTTGTAATTTCTAGGGGCTCTAAATGTCCCTCCTTTAATTGAGTTTTGTGATAGAAATGAATTATTTGACATCCTGAAGCATCTTCTGCGTTAGTTTTAATAACTATAGTAACACAATTCTATCTTAAATTGTATTAATTGACAAAAAAGACATGGAGTGGAATGCTTTGTTGCTAGAAATCATGAAAGAGAGTTAATTGAAAACAGAAACAGAAATCTTCTTTTAAAACTGCAACTTCTTTTATTTTTTGTTTATTTTAAGTGCATTTTATTGATTATGCTTTTACAGTTGTCCCAAATTCTTATCCATTTGCTCCCCTCCACCCAAGACCTCCATTCCCCCTCACAGTCCCAACCCCTCTTAGTTCATGTCTGTGGGTCATGCATGTAAGTTCTCTCATTTCCCCCTTTCCTCTATTATTCTTCATTTCTCTGTCTATTATGTAGCCACCAATTATGAGAAACAGAACTCTTAATGATCACTCAAATTTAAAGGGAAAAAATAATTGGCTTCTCATTTCCCGAATCCACAGAATTCGGTGAATCCACAGAATAGTCAGCTGCTGTTTTTGTCATAACCTTCTATTTGTGCCAGGATATTCTGGAATGGGGGAAAAAAGTCATGTGATCAAATCTAAAGTAATTTTTCCTCCCTTCATGACCCAAAATTGAGGTAATAGAAATTATATGGCAGGTACAATGAGAGGCTCAGAAATCAATATTGGTTATCAATATTGGTTCTTGGAATGTAGGGGTCAAAAATGTTGGGATGTGAGAATCATGATAAGATTGTATATCAAGACTGTTGGTAAATGAAAGTAAAAGTTAGAATACAGGAATCAAAACCTTTGAGATGTAGGAATTAAGAATGGCAGAATGAGGTTACTGAATATATTAAAATTCAGAAGTTGAGTGTGGGCATGGGGATTCATGGGCTGTGGGTGAGCTATGAAAATCTAGAATGGGAGGTGTAAATAGTCTGATCATAATGAAATAGCTTATGTTGGAGTGACTTTCTACTGAACACAATGATAAAAACAGGGCAAATATATATAAATATACAGATAGGTAACAGCTGTTAATAAATATATTTAACAATAATGTAACATATATTAAAAACTATACACATATATGCACAACAAATATATATATATGTGTATATATATATCTATATATATATATATTTAACAACTGCTTGAAGGGAGCAGAGAACAACAGATAAAGGCGAGATTTGATTGGCTTCAATCTTTGAAAGTATGAACACATTAAGGGCAAAATTCATATTCATCTCAGCTTTCCTCTACTCCCCAGAGCATTTTCCAATTGGCACAAGGGGCAGCAGAACTAAATAGCCAGCAGCAATCTTAGTAGGGTAGGATGATAAAAGCAGCTAGGATTCAAAGGATAAAATTATAGAGAGGAGGAAGCTATAGAGATGTTATCCCCCAAATTTGTGTACAAATTCCCCTCAAATCATTGGTCAGTTCTTAAAATGCCTATGCCCAGGGAAAGGCTTTAAGAAATTCAGGAAATAGTAGCACCTAAAGAGTTGAACAGAGATTTTAGCAGCTGCACAGTACTGGGGAAACAGGAGTTAGAGTTCAAGCCCTACAAGATAGAGGAGCCTTGGTAAGCATCCTGGGCTTTTAGTTGTAAGATCTAGTAAAAACCATGGTGTTAAAAGTGTAAATCCAAGTCTCAATAGGATTAAGGTGATTCACTAGTATTCTACCTGCCTATTACATTAAAAAAACTTAATCCTTTTTGGAGAAATCTGGTATCATCCAGAGCTGCAACAATTTTTCTTCCACACTGTCTGACATTCAATAAGAAATGATGAGGCATGCTTCAAAATATATAACCAAATACAAAAAACTAGGAGGACCTAGAGGTGATTGAGATATGGAAGATATAAAATAGGGCCTTTCAATAATAGAATAAAAATGTTCAGGAACTTAGAGAAAAGATAAAATAGTTCATCAGAGCCTTGGAATCTACTTAAAGAATGGAAGGCAAGAAATTGAATGAAAATTCTGGAACCAAAAATGTAACTAAAAATAAGAATCCAGTAGAGGGATCATATAGCAAGCTCAGATACAGCAAAAGAGACTCTACTGAATGGGCAATAGGTCAGTAAAAATATGCAAATTAGAGCACAATGAGAAAAAAAGACCAAAAATATATGAAAGACATATGGAATGTTCAAAAAGGTCTAACACACGTTTAATTGGAGTGCCAAAGAAGAGAGAGAGAGAGAGAGAGAGAGAAAGGGACAGAAGCAATTCTTAAAGAAATCCTGGCTGAGAATTCAAACACTGATTTAAAAATGAACTGATTTCACATTTAAGGGGTCTTAAGATCCCAAGTAGGAAAATACACACACACACACACACTCACACATGCATCACTATGTCACTATGTGGTTGCCTTTTACCTGCCTCCAGCTACGGACCTGGTTGGAGACCTGGCTTGCAACCTGGTTATGTGCCCTGGCTTGGAATCAAACCAGTGACCTTTGGGTTTGCAGGCTGGCGCCTTATCTACTGTGCCACCAGCCAGGGCTGGAAAGATATTTTTTAAATGCCAAAAATATAAAAAGCCAAAGTAGAATTCTATACCCAGCAAAACTACCCTTTAAAAAATCTAGGTAAAATAAAGAGGTTTGCATGTTAATAAAAGCTGAGTGGATTTGTCACTAGTAGACCTGAACTATAACAAGTCTTACATGAATTTTCCACACTAAAAGTACAATGATCTCAACCGGAGGTGTCAAACTTCAAGGAGTAACAAAGCACACCAAAAGGGACCCACTTTTGTTCAAATAAATTCTCATTCCAATGGAGTAATTTGGTTTAAAATGTAAGTTCATATTAAATGAAATACAGACCAGAAGACGTGAGCTGTAATTTTACAACCTATCACCATGTCAGTTTAATTTTAACCAGAATGAAATTAAGGAAAAAAAAGAGTTGGGCTCGGAGTCAGGTGCCAAGGAGAGCAGTTAGCATATAGGAATCAAAAGTTATGGCTGGCGCATGGTGCGATGGCGCGATGACACGAGGGCTTGCGAAGATGTGGTCACAGGCCATGGGCTGTACAGTTGTGCTGTAGGGGTTAGTGATCAAGCATCTGTGGGAGATGGGAGAGTCAGGGGTCATGGCTGACAGCTGGGTTGTGGCGGGCGTGTCCAAGGACAGGTATGAGGGTAACAGCGGTTGAAATGAGTGCAGAGGACAGTTGAAATTCCCGCGCCGGGCCCCGCCCCTCTTGGGCCCGCCCCCTGCGCACCGCCTCTGTCGCCCCGCCCCCCACGTCAGGCCCCGCCCCACCCAGCGCCCGGGACGCAGAGACCTCGAGGCAGAGAGAAGAGCCAGCCGTCCGCCTGCGAGCCAGCGGCGCAGGGACCCCGCGGCAGCTGGGGCTTTCGCTGCTCCTGCCTTCGCTCCCCACCGCAGCCCTTCGGGCTCTCGGGTCGCTGGCCCGCGCCGCCTCCCGGGAAGATGGCGCTGCACTTCCAGGTCAGTGCGCTCTGTGCCGCGGGTCCCCTGCTCCGCCGCCCCGGGAACCCAGCGCGACTCTGGGGTCTGGCGACTGAGGGCCGAAGGTGGTGGCAGAGGCCGCGGGGCCGCCAACCGGAGTCGCAGGGACCTGGGCACTGTCCTGGGCTGGACACCCCAGCCTGAGGAAGGGGTGGCCCGAGCCCGGGGGCGGAGGGGGGGTGGGGGGTGGGGGTGGGGGGACAGAGGCCAGGCGCGAGCCGGTCCCTGGGGGGTGTGCGGGCGCAGAGGATCGGCGCGAATGGCGGCTGGGGCGGCCCCGGGCAGGTGGGATCCGGCCCGGCCGACAGCATTCCCACGCATCGGGGTCACGGATCTGACGAGGCAGAGCTGAGCTCAGCGGGGCCCGGGGTCCGCCGAAGGAGCTGCGGCAGCAGTTGGACTTGAACTGACCGGAGCGGGCAGGGGCCGCGCCTGGAGCGAGTTGCGAAGGAGGAATCCCCGTTGGAAGAGGAAACCCGGGCCGGGCGTGCGCGGGGAGCGTGGAGGTGCTGAGGATGCTCGAGGGGAAGGCTCACGCGTTCTCGGGCTCCGGCTTGTGCATCCAGTTGATTCGTTTACACACATTTATAGAGCTCCCCGCTGTGTCTTAAGCACTGTGCGAAGTTGTGGGATGAAGGATGACATCATTTTCCCATCCCTGCCTTCATTGAATGCAACATTATTACAGCACACGTGAAAAAGGATGCGATAGAATTCATCAGAGGGGCTATCATGGGAACAGTGAAAAGGGGGCAACCTACCCAGTGTGCGGAGCTGCTCTGCTTCTCAGACAGGAGGTGCTTGGAGCTTCTTTGAGCTTCCATTTGTCCACTTATGTATTAAATCCCTACTTTGCTAGGCATTAAAGATAACAACTGTAACAAAACTTGATGATATCTACTCTTAAGGAACTCGCAGTCTAGTGGTTCTAAAAGAATGGTAGGAGTTGGCTGGGTGAAGAGGATGGGAAGGGTAGAGAGGCAAAAGGACCCTGTGAGCCAAGGCAAAGAATTGTGGAAGAACCTGGCCCACTGCAGGAAGTTGGGGCTGGCTGGAGTGGAGCATTCGTGAAAAGGGCTGGGGGCAGGGGAAGCTGTGAAGGGCAGAAGATGACTTGGGAGGGACAGGCAATTCCTGGATAAGATGATAGTGTATCTAAATGTCAGGTATGCTTTGTTGACTTCTTTGGGTCCTGCTATGGTCACACCCACTCATTCCTTAGCTGACAGCCCCAGGGTGTTAGGGATTAGGAGGGGGTGAGCTCCACCCAGTGCCTTCAACTCATTGCCATTTTAAGGGTTTTCAGGTCAAAATAATGTCATTATCACTTTATAAATATGCATCCACCTGGGAAATTTTCAAAGGAAAAATCTCAAAGGGAGGGCTTGAGGATTGTAAATAGGCAATCAGATGTTCACAGTTCAGATGTAAATCTCGAGGGTAAATTAAAAACTACGGTAGAAGTTGGGAACATTTTTTAGATTTAGAAAGATGATGCATAACAGTCAATCACTCAGTCCTGGAAGAATTCTTCATGTTGAGGTAGAGTGTTGGAAAAATTAGCTGCTAATGCCGAAACTGCCCATATTGGTTTCCTAGCAGCGTATTCCACAGCAGCTGTAGCTTAAAAGTGGAATTGGACAAGTAAAAAGATTAGATAGTTTTTTGGGGGGGGAGGCAGCATAAGTTTCAAAACTTCTCACTTTGAATTCGTTTCAGCCTGTATAGTCTCATACTGTCTAGTTAAGTCAAGGAGCATTTATTAACAACGATAATAATGCAGTGCCTAGCATTTTGAGTTTTCATATGCTCATTGTAGATTTTTGAGCTGCACAACTAACTTGAGAAATGTTCGTAGATGCATATATTTTGTTGCTGAAGTCACCGAGTCTTAGAGCAGTTGTGACCTGCCCAAGGCTACGGGGTTAGAGTGGACCTAATAACTCATCGTTTCATGTTCTTTCATACCTACATCTTACTGTCACCTCAACAGCGTAGCTAATCAAAGATGATGGTGTTGAGGTGATGAGTGTGGAAGTGGATTTGTGTAAGGTGAGGTTAAGGGTCTGCTCTCCAGTCTTTGTCACATCATGGCATACATAAAAAATGCTAACTGTGAACCTCATTGACATGACTTGCCCGCAGCCAGCAGCCTGGCTGACATACCTGGAACCCATTTAAGGCATGTACATTCTGGTTAGGAAGCTGGGAGTTGGGGTGCTCTGTCCCCAAGGAAGTAATGGATCTGAACCGTCAAGAGGAGACAGTCCAGAGTGGGGACAGGAAGCAGAGTGAGGCCAGTTAGAGCTGGAAACAAGTTACATGGAGGCTGAGTGCAGGGAACAGAGGGACCTTGATGAGGATCAAGAGATAGCATTGCGAATAACTCAGGGGACTTAGTTGGCCGACTTTTTTGCCTTCAGGATCGTTCCAGATCAGGGATCGCAGTCATGCTTCTTAATACCCAGCCAGGCCATCCGATTTGATCTGGATATGATAGTGAACTATTGTGTTTGAGCATGATAGTAACATGATGAAATGGCATGGACTTGAGTTGGAGAAACTGTAGACAGAAAGGCTGGTGTTCAGACTGCCTCTTACCTCCCAGGCCCAATAAGCAGAGGCAGGGATTGGATCTTTATGGGCGCTTTATTCAGATGGTTGGTGGTCTACAGAAGACAGTGGTTTGCACCCTCACAGACTGTCTTCAATTCCATTACGAACAGGCCCTTTTTCTAAGAAGAAAGGTGTAGGTAAGGGGTTTGGAATTTAGGAGAAAAGTTAATCAGATAAAAGCTGCTGCATTCTTTCATCTTCATCCTGGGCTGTGGACCTGGGCTGTGGTCCTGGTTTCCTTGGTGATGGTCAGATACGATCTTGAGTGGCTTGCAGTCCTCCTGAGGCACAAAGGTGGAGCAGTAAACTTACGGTGACCTGGAGTCAGGATGGGTCAGACCTTCTGTTCCTGAAACAATAGCTTTCTATAGCCATTGATTCCTAAGCTTATTAGCTATTACTGAAAACTAACATTTTCCCAGCATTTGAGCCCCCCATGAAGAAGACAATCTAGTGTTCTATAATTGTTAGTAACCAAGATTATTTACAATTTTTTGTCCATCTGCTGTGTGCCAGACACTGGATTATGCTTTCTCTCATCTTTTCTACCTTAGTCTTAACAGTTATTTTGGAAGGTGGATATTATTTCAAAGCAATACATTTCAGGGTGGGTGGGGAAGAGGACAGAGGGGAGCAAAAAGGGGATGGATTAATACAACAACAAATAAATTTAAAAAAATAATAAAAAAGAATAAGCCCCCCCCAAAAAAAGTAATACATTTCAACTTCAAAATGAGGTTCAGAAAGGCCGTCTACACTGCATGAGGTCACTTGATCAGTTAGTGAAGGATTCTACAGCTTCCACTCTTATTGCCAAAGAAACCAATGAAGACTCCAGGGCACTGGAGGCCATGGTTAGAAAATATTGTTTCCTTGCTGTAATGTCTATGAATATCATATAAAGGTGTTGAGTATTTAAAAAGAATTGGTAAGATTTTATGACAGATTAGGTACGTACCTGGAATTACTCGAAGTTGGAGGTTTGAAGGCACAGGTCACAAGACTGCCCTTACTTCTGATGTTTGTTTGGGAGTTTCCCAGAGCTACCCTCCGGGTTGATAGTTTATCAGAAGGATTCACAGAATTCACTGAATGTTGTCCTTCTGGTGGGTGCAGTTTATCACCAGGCAAGTCTGGAAGAATTCTGAAACGAAGTGTTCATTGTCCTCAGGACATCTAGGTACATGTGGCATGTGAGTGGCATATGCACTGAGTATTACAAATCAGAGAAGCCAGGGCTTCAAGTTTTGGAAGTTTTATTGGGACTTCATTATACAGTCATGATTGGCTGATTGCCCACTTGCTTGATCTAAGTCTTTCCGGCAATCCCCAGTCCCCACCCCAAAACACGTGGTTGGCATTCCTGGTGTGGCCAGGCACCAATTTAAGACTGCAGGATGTCCCTTCCCACCCTCTATCCTGAGCAAAAACACTCCTGCTACGTATGACATAGATGATCTCCCAGAACCTAAGGGAAAGGCTGGACTTCTCTTTGGGCAGCACAGAGCTCTATATGGGAGGGACTTGGGGGAAAGGAGAGCCAAAGATAACGTCAAGATTGTAAATCTAAATTCTGGTCTTGATCTCGGAAGCCACTGAAAGAAAACAGGGACACTTAAAGTGGAAATCTGTGGGAAATATATTCTGTTCAGCTGCTGACATTTTGGGGTTGTTTTCAGCATCTCTCTGGATCCCCAAGATATTTGTAGATAAATACAAAGATGGTAAGAGAGTTGAAAGTGTGGACTAGGATGCCACCTGCGGGTTCATGGTGACCGAAGGCTGGCAAGGTGGTGGTGAGGAGACCATGAGTACACAAGGCCTAAAGGCTTGTATGTGGCTCAAAAGGGGCCATTTACTCTAGCTGTGATCTTGAGCAACTTACATACTTGACCTCACAGCTTCAGGTATCTGTAAAATGGGTGGGCTAGAGTGCGTACTTTGCAGGAGTCTGTTTCCAGGATGGATTTAAAAAGTAAAAGATGGAAATACTTCCGTAAACTAGAAAGCACTAAAACCATACTTACCCAATTCATTGTAGAAGAAAGTTACGAGAGGCTCAGGCCTAAGCCAAGGAATAGTGAAGGGAGGAAGAAACAGTGGGTTTGTGAGAAATGAGTAACTTTCAGGTAAAGGCATTTTTTATGAGTCATAATCAAGAAGCTTAATTCCAGAAGACAGAAAGATACAGGGAGGTAATTGAAAAGAGTTTTAAATTGAATTGAGGTGAGATTATCATGGTTCATTGATTGATCTGTTTTTATTATTAGGGGACATTTTCCCCCCTAGAACAAAATCCTTCATTTTTTAAGCTTTATGGAAGTATTATTGACAAATAAGAAAGGACACACATTTAAACTCTGCAGATGGATGCATTTTGACATCTGTATGTACCTGTCAAACCATCGCTAAAGTCAGGATAATGTGCCTGCCCTTCATTCCCCAAATGTTAATGCTGCCTCTTCCTGCCTCCCCAGCCAGAAACCACTCCCCTCCTCTCTGTTACTACAGCACCATACGTTCTGCTTTTTTTAATCCTCACCTGAGGATTTTAGAGAGAGGGGAAAGGAGGGGGAGAAAGAGAAGCATTGAGGGGAGAGAGAAGAACCCATTAGTTGCCCTGTGTACGCACCCCAGCTGGGGACCAAACCTGCATCCTAGGTACATGCCCACATGCCCTGACTGGGAATCGAACCCGTGACCTTTAGATTTGTGGGATGAAGCTCCAGCCAATTGAGCCACCCCAGCCAGGGCTGTCTGGCTTCTTTTACTCAGCATTTACCTGTTGATAGAAACATGTGTGGGTATTGTTGTATAGAAGGAAGTCACATTGCATAGAGTTAATTGTGTGTCAGGTACAAAGGCCAGGAAAAAGCCCAGAATAACTTGGAAGATCCTGGAGGCAGGATCATGTCATGGTCTCCGAGGCTATGGAAATTGGGTGCTGTCTGCGTGTGTTTGACAGTTGCTTTATACGAGTTAGGCCGTGTCCAATTCTACTTGTTCTACTCATTAGTTATTTAAATGGGCTTCCAATGTTGATATGAAGCCTTGTAGAAGCTTTAACAACTCAAAGTTGGTTTGTCAACTAACCCAGAGGGGAGTCATTTCGCTGAGGCATTCTCACATTTCTGATGTTCTCTGCAATCAGAGTATGAAACTAAGATGCAAATTAAATTCATCAATTCTGTGAAAAATAAAGTCTCTAGAGAAATTCTTTGGAACGTCAACTGCTAATCGGAAAATCGCCTGGTCAGTCAGCAATCACCACATTCTGAGTTTAACCATGTTAAAGGTTTAAGTAATGCCTTTCCACCAGACTAAGGATCTTTGCATGTGTATCCTTTTCTCAAAAAAGGCTTAGCATGCCAGCCATGTGTTTAATTATGATTATTATAGTGAAAGAATAACTTGGTTTTTTCCCCCTCTTTTTAAAAATCTTTTGGAAGAGAGAGTTCAAACCTTCCTCTTTTTATCTTGTGCTGCCTTTCACTTGTTAATAATTTGAAATACCTTTGGGAAAAAATAGGTAATTGGTGACATTTTAGACTTAAACAGATACTATTTAAATACACTCCAGCCTTGTTCTCTGTTGAGGATCTCTAAATCAGTGTAAGAAAACAGGCAAAATAATTTCCAGAAGTTTTCCAGAATTTTTCGAAGGAGATTTACTTAGGTACCGTTGACTTGATTAATAATATTTGTATTTGTTTCCTAGAGCTGTTAAAACAAATTGCCATGAACTGTGTGGGTTAAAACCACAGAATTTATTCTCTCACAGTTCTGGATGCCAGAAGGCTGTGACTATTGTGGCCACAGAGTTGGTGCCTCCCGGGGGCACCAAGGGGACGCTGCTCCACGTCTTTCTCCTGGTCTCTGCGGGCTGCTGGCGGTCTCTGGTGGCCCCTGGCCTGTAGGTGTGTTGCTCCAGTCTCTGCTTCTTCCTTCATACGACTTTCTGCCTTGTGTCCCCAAGTCTCTGAGTCTAAAACGCCCCTCTCCTTTCTCTTACGAATCATTAGATTTCAGTTTAGACCTGAATCCAAAATGATCTTAGATCTCAAGATACTTTATTTAAGGATTTGCAAAGACTCTATTTCCAAATAACGTCACATTCAAAAGTCCTGGGTGTTAGGACCTGAACATGTCTTTTAGGGGGAGATAATCCCATTCATTGTAGTGTTAATAATAAACAACTAGCCTTTACAGTGTACACTGTCTTCGAAAGCCATGCACCCTTAACTCATTCACTCTTCCAAAGGAACCTAGAGGTAGACACTGTTATTAGTCCCTTCTTTTTGTTACCTTTTGTTCCTTTCTGGCCTACTTCTTTCTGTACTCAAAGGTGACTTCTTCAAAGTCTTCTAGACCCAGATGCATGTGGCAGGGCCTGTTTATTATTAAATTATTCTGGGGATTATCAGTTCTTAAACCCAGCCCTTCAGATTTAGTAGATGAAGGAAGATTTCTGAGCTTGATCATGAATTATGAGAAGGAAAGCTCTTTTCATTTTCGTTTTTCTTACCCATGGAGAAAGGAGGGGAATTCGTAAAGATCACAAATCATAAACTCTCTATGCACTTTAGTGTTATTTACGAGAGGTAGTGGTACCCTAGACTTGTTGGACCAACCTGGTAGGAGGGGAAGAGAAGTGTTTAAAATATGGTCTTTTGAGGTCCTTTATTTTATTTCTTTTATTCTATTCTATTTTATTTTATCCCTTTCATTTATCCATTTGAAAGCTTTCTTTTGTATTTTTATTTTCACTGTAGGAGAAAATTTCCAAGTCTGGGATGTTTGGGCTCTGCCCTGGCTTAGGGAAGTGGAAAATGGCATCCATGAAAAGAGTAAAGGGAGGCAGAGGAGGTTCCATTTCAGTATTTCTAGTGTATTCCTGTTACACAAAGGTATGTATACAAGGTCTGCCCCAAAGGTATCAAGCCAGTGTTAACAAAATTAAAACAGTTTGTGCCGTCGATACTTTGGAGACAGACGTCACATACGCATTTGAGGGAATGCGTAGACTGGTGTGACTGTAAGGCTGCCAGAAAGGACACAAAATAGCATTTCTTCGTATGCCCACCTGTCATTGAAATTGGTGCCAATTGTTGTTTGTCCTCCAAAGAAGAAGTCTCTTCTGATTCAAGTTCAAAAGGAAGTAGTTTGTTGTAGTAGGGTGCCATTAACAGGAATTGTTTTAAGCTGAGAGGAGTGCTGGACCCATTTTACAATATTTTCAGGTTGTACAAGTGTTGGCGAGGATGCGGGGCAAAGGGAACCCTCATACACTGTTGGTGGGAACACAGGCTGGTGCAGCCACTGTGGAAAACAGTATGGGGTTTCCTTAAAAAACTAAAAATGGAACTGCCTTTTGATCCATTCCACTACTTGGACTATACCCAAAGAATCCTGAAACACCAATTCATAAGAACCTATGCACACCTATGTTCATAGTAGCACTATTTACAATAGCCAAGTGCTGGAAACAGCCTAAGTGCCCACCAGTGGATGATTGGATCAAAAACTTTGGTACATTTACACAATGGAATTCTATAGAGCAGAAAGAAAGAAGGAACTTGTACCCTTTGCAACAACATGGATGGAACTGGAGAGTATTATGCTTAGTGAAATAAGCCAGTCAGTGAAGGACAAATATCATATGATCTCACCCATTATGGGACAATAATGAGCAAAACTAACAACAAGCAGCAAAACAGAACCAAGTGTATGAATACAAGGAATAGGCCTTCAATGGTCAGGGGGAAAGGGGTTGGGGGGAGGGGGGAGGCAGAGGCAAGAAAGGGGAGCAGCTTAGACAAGAACCTAGTATAAAGGAACCATGGACATGGACAACAGGTGGGATTGACTTTGGGGGGAAAGGGTGGATGGGGAGGGGGACAGAGGGGAGCAAAAAGGGGATGGATGTAATACAACAACAATAAAATTTAAAAAAATAATAATAAAATAAAATATTTTTAGGTTGTATGTGTGTGGCCTCTATCTTCAGTTAAGATTATGTTTATAAACAGAACGGGTTATTCTTTGCACGTATAAAGTAGGCGCCTGCGACGTGATGACTGGTTGTTACGCTACTAGTGATGACGTGGCTCGGGGATGGCTCCCGAAACTCGGGACAGCGTTTGCCCACAGCACTGCGAGTCATGATCTCAGAAACCCTGAAACAGCATATGTTTATAATTTCTTTTTATAGGTGGGGCCATAGAAGGTCTTACATTTGAGAAAGGAGGTAACGTGGTGTAGCGTCTGCAGCTCCCCTGTACCCACCCCCCATCTGTTTAGCAGCATTTGCTGTCGTCTTGCTGCCCCTTTTCCAGTCACACCGACCTTTCAATGCCCTGAAATGATTCCCCTCCACCCTGGGCCCTGGTCAGTGCTCTTTCTTTGCCGGGACTACTCTCCTATTTTTTCTATCTGCCTCCCCTTTCAGGTCACCATGAATGTTGTTACTTCAGGCAGATCCTTGGATTTGGCAGGTCCTCCTCTTTCTATACTCAACTTTTCCATCCCAGAACTACCAATTTATAATGAAGGGAACTTGGAGGTGGGAGATACGCCTCTGTTGTTCACCACAGTGACCTCTAGAAAGTAGTGGCTGCTCAAGAGTATTGATTGAGTTGATGAACACAGACAAGGTATTTGTATCCCTTATTTCCTGTGATTAATTATCTATTTTTCCACTCAAGTGAAACAATTTTTTTTTTCTTTTCAAGAGTTTGGCAGAATTGGAAGTGCTGTGTACTCATCTCTACATCGGGACAGATCTAACACAAAGAATAGAGGCTGAGAAAGCACTCCTGGAACTCATTGACAGCCCGGAATGTCTGAGCAAGTGTCAGCTTTTGTTAGAGCAAGGAACGGTAAGTGTCTAGTAACAGTGACGGTAAGTGTCTAGTAACAGTGACGAGGCACGAAAGAGCCGCAGCTACACGTCACTGCTAATGACCTTACGTAGGTTAGCAGTGATGACCGGTGGGTATTACCACGTGCCTTTTTACTACAATTTGTTCCATTGTCAAAAAGATTAGTCCGCCTTAGAGCAAACTTAAAGAAGCGCTCAGGAAGTGGAAATAGGCATGAGTTGAAATAGCTTTTTCCTGTTTGGCCCCGGCTTTATGTATCATACCAGTGGCCAAAAGTTACATTTTGATCAAGTTGACTGACAGCTTTAACAAAAATAGGTTACAATGGAAGAGGCAGGTTGTAATCAACACTGAAATTGGCGGGACAGGGAGGATCCAGGGGAAGGCTGGGGACCTCTGCCTCCCTCCCTTCTATGCATAGCCATTCATTCAGCAGTTATTTAGCAAACACCTAAATGTAAAACCAGATGCTGCAGGACCTACTGCTCTGTGTTTGTGCATCAGAGTTACTTAGTTTAGTTGAGGAGGTGGAGGTGAATAAACGAATACAGGAGAGACTGGGGTCTGGAGCAGAGGTCCGCAATGTGCCAGATTGCAAATATTTTATTAGACTTCATAGGCCAAGAGACAAAATCACGGATACTTTGTAAGTATGTCTCTAAGAAGGGAGAAAACACATTTCCATCAAGTTTTATTGATGAAAGTTAAAATATAATAATTGGGTGTAGTTTTCTTCATGTAGGTGTGCTAATGAAAAGAATGGAATTATTCTTTTGGGGGTAACATTTTGCTTAATTGGTATTCAGAGTTAGTGTTTCCTATTATCAATGTTGATTGCAAATGTTAATATGTTAATATTGATCTGTAATGAGATTTTACATATTTCTCTTTTGAAAATGTCTTTTCACACAGATAGGTTCTGACAAATACTGCTATCAATCCATGAGCATATGATTGTAATTAAGCATATTCATCACTTAGAAGGATTTATATAATTCTTTTGAAAGTCCTCTGATCTAAGCCCTGACTGGTGTGGCTCAGTGGATTGAGTACCAACCTGTGAACCCAAGGGTCACTGGTTCGATTCCCAGCCAAAGCACATAACCAGGTTGCAAGCCAGGTTTCCAGCCAGGTCCACAGCTGGAGGCAGGTGAAAGGCAACCATACATTGTTGCTTCCCTCCCTTTCTTCCTCCCTCCCTTCCCCTCTCTCTTAAAATAATTAAATAAAAATAAATCAGTGAAGGGTATTACAAAAAAAAAAACACACACACACACACAAAAGTATTCTGATCTTTCCCTTTCAGAATGTGAATACATTACAGGTTGGTCTCTTCCAGTTGAAGGTTAGGTGGAAGCTCCTCAGTTCCTCAGTTAAATGGATTTTAAAATATAAAAAAAAAATTTTTTTACACTTGTATCAAAAAGACTGACAACTGCTGCTTGGAACTGTAGTTTAAGCTCAGAAAATGTACTCAGGAATAGAGTTCTTGCTGCTTGTTTTAGCTTTGGGCAGTGTGGAAGCATATGAAGCAGCGTGGTAGCATATGAAGCAGCGTGGTAGCATATGAAGCAGCGTGGTGATCAATACCTGTGAGTCAAACGCTATCAGTTGTTATTGAAGGGACTTGGCTGAAGTTGAAGTGTAAGTTGTATAAATAGGGACCGAACGCCATTTGCCTTTTAGGCAATGGATAACTTCAGGTTGAAGTCATTAAAAGACATCAAGTTAACAGCGAAAACAAATTGCCAAAGCCATTTAGTGTTCAATAGTAGTGGCTTAAAATGGTTCTTCTCATTCAGAAGAAATTTCAGTCTCAGCCCTGTGTTAAAAAAATATATATCTTATAAAAAAACCTTGACCACTGCTTAAGCTATTGAACTAACTGTGTGATGGGGAAAGTAAGGATGTTCAGCTTCTGTTTCTAGTAGAAATGTACAGAAACGAAGATAAGTTTACAGAAGTGAGTAGAGGTCTGCAGTTAATGTCACCGATCCATTAACACTGATAGATTCAGATCTTTTTTGCACAGTATCTATTGATGATTAGTGCAGTACATAACCATGGGCTTTAGATTTCTACAAGTTTCTAGATTTGTCCAGCAGCCCTTTGCTGCTCCCTGTATTTTGACCACCACTGGTGACAGATCTTAGCAGATACCACGTTAGCTTGGATGGAGTTGGATGGAGTTAAGTGTCTCCTCAACTTCTTTAAGAATATTCTGGCCTATAGTTTCAGGGACTCTCTATAGAGGTTAATGCTTTAGTCACTCCATACTTAGCATTGGTTTCTGGAATAAACAGCAAGTACAGGCAACAGTATGGGCAGTGTTGGTAGCATCTGTCATCTTAGCGAGAACCTCAAGTCGTTTGTCTGGTGTGAAATCAGCTTTTGATGTTGCTCAGATGTCTTCGTCTGAGCATCCTCAACGAAAGGCTGGTGGTCTAAAGTTTATCTTCTCTGCGTATATCACTTGGGCTCTGGCCATAAGATAATGGTGATTTAATTCACTTAGAAGTGGCTTTCCTTGCTTGACTAACAGATGAGCCACTGGAAAACTTAACTTTGGTTGCAGACTTCTGTTCTGTTTTGGGGAAGAAGTTCTGCTGGAATGAGATACTCTGTTTTAAATTTTACACGTTTCCTGACTGCTGGTTTCATGTGAAAAATTCCCGTATTGCTCAGGAAAGGTGCTGACTATGGCATTTTAATTAGCCTCGATTTCCTCTGTGCTGATGATAAACGCTCCTCTTCTTCCAGACATCCTACGCTCAGCTGCTCGCAGCAACCTGCCTCTCCAAACTCGTGAGCCGGGTCGGTCCTTTGCCCATTGAACAGAGGACAGATATCAGTAAGTGGTTTCAAGTGCCTGTGGTCCGATTGTCTGTACTTTCCTTGTAAATATGCGAACCTGTTACAGGTATGCAAGTTACTTGGTTCTGTCATTTTTATAAAAACAAGTGGTTGAATTTCCTTCACCCATCTAGTGATGAGTAATGATTATCAACTATGTGTCATTGAAAAAGGATTTGTTCCCATTAATAATAAATAATAACTAGCATTTTATTTTGTGTATTGTTTACTATGATTTGAACTATTTGTTTTAGCCACTGTTGTTGCCCTCTTATAAATGAGGGAATTAGCTTAGGTAAGCTCTGGAACATGTCCAAGGGCTCACAGCTAAGAAGGAGCAGAGCTGTGATTTAAATCCATACAGTATGTGTGGAGTTCATGTTCTTAGTCTTAACTGAGTGATACGGAAAAAGTCAACTTTCCAGTATTTCTCAGGATGCTGTATCTAAATTATTTGGGATGCATTCTATAAAAGCAAATGCAGATTTCTAGAGGGGAGTGCGTAGGAGTAAAAGAAGGTACAGGGGAATAAATGGTAATGGGAACAATACAATAAAACAAAAAATAAAATAATTAAAACAATGAAAATTTACAGAAGCAGATTTCTACTAATTAGGAAGATATTGTATATATGGATGAATATTACCTGAAATTTAGTGTAGTTGGGAACTGATTATAAAGTAGCAATATATTTTTCATAACTACTGTATTTTATAAAGTATTTTAAAGTGCATGTGTGTGTGTGTGTGTGTGTGTGTGAATTTGCTTTTCTATGGACAAAGCTCTCATATTGAGGTATAGGATTTTTAAAATTCTTTTTTCATATTAGAAATTAATTTATTTCTGCTTTTTGGTCTTCATATGATTCGTATTTCTGTATTGGAAAAATTACGATATGTATGCTGGATCTTTAGGGTCAGATTGAATGGGCGGACCACACAATAATATGTCATATGCCTCATACATATGACTAATATTTCTCTAAGCACCCTGTTGTAGACACTGCAGAAAACCTAGTGGAGGCTTCATCCATGCATTCGTGGACTTAGGTGCTTAGGAAAGTGAAAGAGAAATTTACAGTTGAACATTATAAACCGAAGTCACAAAAGATTGTTTTTGTTTGACTTTTATACACACACACACACGCACACACACACACACGTGCACATTTTATATAGACTTTATTTTTAGAGCAGTTTTAGGTTCACGGCAAAATTGAGCAACAAATATGGAGTTCCTGTATACCTCTTGCCCCCACATACATATGAGGTTTGCCCCAAAAGTATCAGGCCAATGTCAATATAATTAAAACCCTTTGTGTGGCCTCTGCTTTCAGGACAGACCTCGTATAACCCTCCCCCCACCCCCCCATCCCCAGTATTAGCATCCTGTTCCAAAGTGGCACATTTGTCACAATTCATAAACCTGCATTGACACATCATTACAAAGCCCATAGTTTACATTAGGGTTCACTTTTAGTGTTGTGCCTTCTGTGGGTTTGGATAAATGTATTACAGTATTATACAGTGTAGTTCCCTGACCTACATACAGCTCCTGTGTTCTGCTTATTTATCCTTCTTCCCCTCCAACCTCTAACCCCTGGCAACCACTGATCTTCTTCCTGTTTCTACAATTTTTCCTTTTCTAAAACGCCATATAGTTGGAGTTATATAGTGTGTAGTCTTTTCAGGTTGATTTCTTGTACTTAGTAACATGCATTTAAAGTTCCTTCATGTCTTCTTGGCTTGGTAGGGTTTTGTTTCGCTTTCTAGCACTGAGTGATATGTCGTTGTCTGGATATAGCACAGTTTACCCACTCACCCCCTGAAGACCACCTTGATTGCTTCTGAGTCTTGGCATTTATGAATAAAACTGCAATAAAGCAGGTTTTTATGTGGACACAAGCTTTCTTCTTGGATAAATACCAAGGAGAGTGATTACTAGATTATATGAAAAGAGTATATTTAGGTTTGGAAGAAATGACCAGACTTTCTTCAATGTGGTTATATACCATTTTGCATTCCCAGCAGCGGTGAAGGAGAGTTAACTGTTTTCCCAAATCCTGGCCAACATTTAGTGTTTTCAGGGTGTTGCATTTTGGCCATCTTAATAGGCTATGTGGTAGGTAGTATCTCGTTCTGATCTGTAGTTCCCTAAAGACATATGATGTAAACATCTTTTCACACGCTTTTGTGCCATCTTATGTTTTCCCTGATGAGGTGTGTGTGTTTGGCATGGCTCACTTGGACTGGATGGAGTTTTCTGTGTTCACTTAGCACTTTTCCCTATAAGAAATCATGCAGAAACAAAAGTGACATTTTCACTGCACTCAGATTATTCTCTGATATACCAGTTGAATTGGAATAAATTTGCTGTTTCAAAATAAGGCTTACAGTAGAATTGACTATGTAAATAAGTACCTACCTTAAAAAAAGGGAATAGCTTTTTGTCAAATAATGTGTCATTACCACCTGCTTTCCTTTGCACGGTTCACTTTATGTTACTGGAAAGTCCAAATGATCACAGAACATTTTCTTACAGGAAACTACATTCTTAACTACGTGGCATCACGACCCAAGCTGGCCCCCTTTGTCATCCAAGCCCTCGTCCAAGTCATTGCTAAAATCACTAAGTTGGGGTGGTTTGAAGTTCAGAAAGACCAGTTTGTCTTTCAAGAAATTATTGCTGATGTGAAGAAGTTCCTTCAGGTAAAAAGGCATTATTCTAACATTAGAGCATCATTGTTAGGTTTGCAAAACTGCTTTTGTTGAGGTTGTATGGTTTGTTTTGTGGCTACCAGTACCATATTAATTATGGTTTATCACTTATCCTCTGGGTCCTTTATATTTTTAATTGCCAGTAAGTGAGGACCTTGCCATTCTATAATTTGCAGGCCAGAAGAATGCAAATTAAATGTTTTCTAATTGCAAAAGTATATGTTCTGTCATTTCTAATGTGTAATTCTATGTACTTCATATATATAAAACTTGTATCTGATGTCTTCATGTATTGCTCATTACGTCTCTTTGAAGTGGATTTCATTTTGTAAATGAGAAAATTGAGGCGTAGGAAAGCAATACATAGAGTTAGCATTTCAACAAGTTTTCTAACTTAGGACACACACACACACACACAGCAGTATATTTTAAGTCCTTTGCTTCAAGTAGCAGAACCTGCTGAGGACATTGAGGACTTAACTATATATTTGATCATGTAAAACTTCACAGAAGTGTTTTCTTGCCCTGAGCAGCTCTGCCCTGGGGCAGACAGGTAGTTTATTCCAGGTTTCTCACATTAGGTTTGTGTTTGTACCTTCAGCTAACACAACAGCACCCCTTTCTTGTCATTTACCAAGATTGCCTGCAGGTTGTCAAAATTGTAAGCGTAGACAAAAATAGGCTTCCAAGTTCTTCTAAAAAAAAAAAATCAAGGTTGAAACTCAGTGGAATGAAGTCATTCTTGTTGACTGACTTTTTTCAAGCTCCAATTCTAGTGGCCGGTAAGTTGGGCTTTAGTCAGTTTTGCAAGATCAGAAGAAACAGAAAATGTTTTATCTTCAAAGTTGATTATAGTCTCAAAAAAAAAAAAGCCCTTGCTTTCTTGGTATGTGACTTAACCTAACCTTGATTTGTGAGAAAGACAGTTAACTTGAAAGTTTTGGTTCTCGAAAATAGTAGTACTACAAGATTCCTTTGGGTATTAGCAGTTTTGGTGAATTTTGTACTAAAAATTATTTGAAGTTTGCTAAATCTTTCATGGCCTGAAGTTGTGTACATGTTCTTTCTCTGCTTTTGCAGTCTGCGGCTGCCACACTCCAAACATTTATGCGCCTCTTTTCCACATACATACGCAGGGGACCCTGCTGTTGCCCGGGCTGGGCCACTCGAATCTCTGGTCCTTCGCAAAATAAGGAGTTTGTGTCAGAATGCAGGTCAACGTGGTGCCTATCTCATCCACAAAGACTTGCTTTGAAAAAACACGAGCTGAACTAAACAGTGTAGACAGTGGCTTGGCTATTTTATATTGTGGTCCAAACCTTTTATCCAGCCCATTCTCAGATTAGAACTGAGGTTGCAGACCACCAGCGGATTCATGGACCAGTACCAGTAGGTCAGAGGACCATACTTGAGGAGTATCAGACTGGAGTACACAGAGGGTGGACATTTCAGGAATAGGAAATCTGTAGCCCAGTTCAAGCAGTTCAGATTGTCTTAAAGGACTAAAATGCAAAAATTATGGCACATTTCTTTTGTTTATGTTTTTATTATGAGACAATGTGAACTTAATTACACCTAGTGGCCCAGTGTTAGCGGAATTCAGTGATAGGGGATGGCCAACTATAACATTAAAACTTGAAAGCTGCGTCATCTGTGTTAGTGGTTTTTTATGGCTACGCTGTAATTGATGGCACATTTGTTTCATACTTCTAGTCTGAGTTGGCAGTAGGGTAAGTTGTTAGTAATGTGCACATAAAACCTGAATTTTGATTTGAAGAAGTTTTTGAGATCAAATCGGAAACTAATTAAATTAAAAACATTACGGAGGCTATGAAACTGTATACCATATTGATAGTTGTATACTTTAGCCAGTGCACTGGGCACTTTAGGTGCCTTCAGTATGGATGCATAATAAATGCATACACATGCACTATTAAATAGTATTAAAAGGGACTAAGTGATCTTATCTGAGAGTAGATTAAGGTATTTAAATTAGTTGCTATTAATTTTTTATTGAATGCATGTATCTTAGTAGCCTTAAAGCAGATTTATAGAGCTGAAGTGTTTTTGTTGTTGTTCATTCTTATTGAGGGTCTTATGAAAAGTATTAAACCAAACTCTTGTATTTTGAGGTTTAGTTTATGATAACTTCTCGGTGTTGGAAACATTTTGTAGAGTATCACCCAGTTCTTACGATTGGTGATCTTTTACCCAACTCAACTCTGTATAGGAAATTCATTCTTCAAAAAATGAACTTTAAATTCTTTTTATTTGTAGACTTCATTGTGATTTTTCTCCATATTTTAATAGACATGATTAAGAGAATGATGCAGTATTTAACTAACTGTTACCTGGTTCACACAGTAGGAATCAATCACATGTCTCCAGTTAGTCTAAACTTGGTATTTCCTTCCAAAGGGCACCGTGGAGCACTGCGTGATAGGAGTCATAATCCTCTCAGAACTGACTCAAGAAATGAACGTGGTAAGCCTTTCCGGCAACCAGCGGCATGACGTTTGCTATGTAATGCTGGTTCTTTGGTATAAAGTCTTCTTTACGTGGCATAAAGCAGAATAGTCAAGGCTTTTTAAAATCTGTTGGTGGGATAAGTATTGGAATACTTCCATTGTTATTGAAAATAATACCAATAGTAGAAATGCTACGAAGAAGAGGGAATTAGACATGGTCCTTGCTCCATGGCAATTGGAGATTTATCCTTTTATGCTGTGTGTGTGTAGTAATATACCAACCATAAAGAATAAGTTATATGCTGTAAAGAAACAAGCCTTTATTTGCTTCCAAGTAGAAGAGCAGCAGCTTAGTAAATTGATGCTCAGTGATGGATACACAGCAGGACTTGTCAAAGAACAGGCCTTTGGCACATTGCCACTGGCTAGCGTGGATGTTAACCCTGCACAGGGGGTGCTTTCAGAAGCGGGCCTCCCCCCGCAGTGCCTTTGTGAGCACACAGCTGAGCACGCTGTCACCTGCTCCCACTCACTTCCACACGTCACGTGCTGCTGAACAGAACAAGAGCAGAAGTTGGATTCTGTATGGAATGTTACCCTAAAGGGGATGTAGGTTTTTATATTCAAATTGTCATCTTGAATGGTCTGTATGTGTGTATGTGTATCCATATATATACACATACATGTATTAACATACACACATGTGCATATGTGTAGGGAGAGTTTGCCAGGACCACTTAGCAACTCCCTTTGGAGAGACACTATAGTTTCAGTGTGTAAAAACAATATATCATCCAAAATAACCATTTTCTACTTGTGTTCAATCAGGTAGAAAATATTTCTAGATTGGAAGGACTTCTAAAATGTAAAGTGATCTGTTAATATACTGCAGCCAGTCACTTCCCCAGAGCATATAGAGATTTCTTGCCTTATAGATGTGTGTCTTCAGGACCAGTAGTAGTAATATATGCTGGCAGGGACTTTATAATGAGGACTGTGGCTGATCCTGTTGGGCTCTATAAATATGTCTGAAGAACTATAGCTTTCTTCTTTAAAAATATATATAACTTAAAATAATTTTAGTATGAAAATTTTATCTCATAAAAGGGAAGAGAATAGTACAAAAACCCCATGTATTATTATTCAGTTTACACCACTGTCAGCTTTTGCTAACCTTAAAAACAAGAACTTTTTTCATTTTCTACCCTGGTAGTGAGGGTTTTCTGTGTATAGATTGTTACTAAGACAAGACTAGGTAATTTGATGTTCTCATAAAATGTGACCCAGAGAGCAACCAAGGAAGGTTGTTTTTTTTTTAATTAATTATCTTAAATTTACAGAAAATTTGGGAGTATAATACGAAGATATTTTCTCTTCACCATTTGATACTAAATTGCCCATGTAGCCCCAGAATACTTTAGTGTATTTCTTGCCCATTAAGATTAGGATTTTAAATGACATATTGTTGTTGTTCCCATACTTCATTTAAGTTTCATCGTTTGTCCCAGAGAGGAACCAGTTTAGAATCACCCATCTCATTTATTAGATGTTTTATTAGTCTCCATCAATCCAGAAAAATTCCTCAGTCTTTCCTTCACTTCTATGACCTTGATACTTGTGAAGGCTAGTTGTTTTGTAAGGTGTCCCTCCCTTTGAGACTGTCTGATGTTTCTTCATTAATAGGTTCAGATTATGCGTATTTGTTAGGAGTATCACAGAGTGACCTTGCGGTCCTCAGGGAACATACAAATTGATTTGTTACCGCACTAGTGGTGTTCTCTTCGGCCACTTGATTAAGATTGTCTCTACCACGCTTCTCCAACTATAAATTTACTCTCTCCCTTTTGTAACTAGTTTATGGGGAGGTACTTTTAAACCCTGAAAATAGCTCATTCCTGATCAGAGTTTTAATTTATTCATTTATTTGGATCAGTCGGGATTCCTAGTTTCTATTTCTTCAATAGGTTATAAGTGTTACTGACATTTTTGATGCTCAGCTTTTCTTGGATTGGCAAAGCAACACCCTTTCAAGCTAGCTTCGATGTCCGTTTGACATTTACTTCCCATTGTTGGAACATTTCCTTATTTTCTGGAGCAAGATGTTCCTGGCTTATCTTGTAGAGAACCAAGTGCCTTTTGAAAAAAGCTTCAAGGTCTGAAGTGTGATTTTGGCTTTGTATGGTCAAAAAAATATATGGCTTCCAGATATATGTCAGTCAGCCTGATTTCATGGTGTTAATGACTTACACTAGAATTTCTTAAGTACTTCTGAACCAGACAATCGGAGATCAAACGTTATAGTTGTCTGTGTCAGCCAGGTAAATTCATGTGGTGTCAGCAACAGGATATATCTTTTAAGGAAAAGATCTAAGTTTCCTAAAAGTTAGGAGTAATAGAGGTTATCCTGTTTTCTTTTTTTTTTTTTAGAAGCAAAGTCTGCTATTCCTGGAGTGTATTCAATATATAATCATCAAGAAGTAAAATATCTGTAAAAACTAGGAAAAATCCCATTTATTATAGCAATAAGAAAAATAAAGTACCTAGATATAAACTTAACCAAAGTGGTAAAAGACCTGTACTTGGAAAACTACAGAACACTGAAGATAGAAATTAAGAAAGATACAAATAAATAAATGGAAGCATATACCATGTTCATGGATGGGAAGAATTAACATCATTAGAATGTCCATACTAGCCAAAGCCATTTATGGAGTCAATGCAATCCCTATTAAAATACCAACAACATTAAAAAAAAAAAAAAAAAAGTAAAATATCCTTTGTCTACATGGTAGAAGTGTATAGACATGCAGTAGAAAGTGGACCCACAGTTTCTCTTCTTTGAAAATTGGATGTTTAAATGAGTAACCCAAGTAAAATAAGTATGTAGGGCCCAGAGATAATTCTGAAGTAAGACCTGGATTTGCATTTTAGCTCTGTGGCTTACTACTTGATACACACCTCCTAATGTCTTTAAACTTACACGTTACTGTCTGTAAAGTGAGAGTGAAACTTCCATGGAACTTATATTAGGATAGCTAGTAGCGCATGAGCTCATATGTACCAGTGCCAATAAAGGCAGCGTTCTCGGTATTATAGATACGGTGGTACTGAGAGGTTGGTCTAAGGCAGTGTGTCTACAAATGTTAATTTTTTCATATGTGAAACAGAGGGTAATAGAGATCTCAGGTTAGTTTGGAGGATACAGTGAAATAATGTGTGAAGGATGTTTCATAAATTGCTCTTGTAATGCTGTATACTATTAACTTGTATGAAGGAGAGAATTTTATTTTCCAAATTGAGGGAAGGATTGTAGGAGTCACAGACTGAAGTGTGATTTGGAAGAAGGGAGAAATGCTGGAAATGTTCATTCAAACCTTAGCTATTGGATACAGATTCCAGTAGCTACTCTCTAATCACTTTGCCTTTGTGTTCTATTTCACGTTTCTATAAGTAGCATTAAAGTGTAGTCTAAATTGCACAGTGGAGTCCATGGTGTTAATAATTGTCTAGGTTTCAGACTTCAGCTTTGTTTGCTATTTCCTATTGAAAAGTGGAAATGTTAATGGTATGAATAGCATAGCTTTGACCAGATATATCTTAGAGGTTCTTAGTGAATTCATCAAAATTATTTATCATTAATAAATATTCAGAGGGAATATACTATTGCTTATGTAATAAGTCAGATTTCTGATTATTTATCATTTCTTTCTTGGTTTTTTTTTTTTTAGAGTACCAAGGATGTATACAACCAGTGACATACCTGGTATATATAGGGATATAAATTTCCTGTAGAAGAAATGTTATATAACTGATTCAGCTTGCTGATTTAGAGAAAGTTAGAATTTGAAGATTATAGGCTTTCTGATTTGTCATTTTAAAGGTGGAAACTGAGGAACAAGGAAGTTATTAGTTGCTGAATGTTCATAGTTTAGGAGTTGATAGTTGTAGTTTCTGTTATTTTATTATATGTGTTTATATTACTTGTGAAAGGTTAGTCAACTCTGGTTTTTAATTTGGGGATCAGTATGGTTCATAGAAGTCCTCGAGGACTGAATTAATAGAACAGTCCAGAAACTTGAGTTCTAAGCATGGCTGTACCATTAACTTTCTGAGTAACCCTAAGCAAGCCATTTAATCCCTGAAGATTTTTAAAAGTTCTTTTAGCTCTATATTTTATAATTCTTTCATTATTATTTCAATTTATTCTTATTTAGTAAATTTGGTAAGCCTGATTCAGTAAATTCATCTTGATCCTTTCAGGTCGATTATTCCAGACCATCAGCAAAACACAGAAAAATAACTGCCTCATTTCGAAACACTTCCCTCAAAGACATTTTAGTGCTAGCATGCTCTCTTCTAAAAGAGGTAAGTTATTCAATAATTCAGTATCCTAGGCAGAGTATTTAGGAAGTTTTATATTTCAGAGAATTTCAAGTGAGTCTCCCTCTCCCCATTCTGCCTTTTGAAGAGTTGTAGACAATCCCAAGAAATATTAGATTTGCACAAATCTGTAAGAGGTTCCAAAGATTCACTTTCACGTGCTAGGAAAACAAGTAAAATCCAAAGAGAATTGAGAAACTTGTTTTGGGGTAGTACTTTCATTGTCTTCCTGCTGTACATTGTTTAATGCAGAAGCTGAGACTCGGTTTCTTTATTGCCCTGCCCATATTTTAATGGGGTGTAGATAAGTAATAAAATGATAGTAGGTTTTTCTAATTCACCAATTAGTGGTATTTATTCATAGCTGAGTCAAGATAGTTGACTTGAATAATTTCTTAGGGCAATACTATTTCCCCGTGTGCTACTTTGTGCCATATTGGTCATTCGGGATAGCACTATTTACAATTCTGTTGTGTTTCATTGTAATATTAGAGACTCCATCATGCTGCTCAAGCATGTTAATTGGCATAGTGCAGCATTTCCCAAAGTATGTTCCACTACTCACTGTTTTCTGCTTATTTCCGTTCTGTAGCCACATGATAACTCCCACACAAGACCAGGCTGAAAGACCCTGTTAGTTCACATTTTTTCTTTCAGTATAGAAAATTTTAACATACAGGAAAGAAGATGGAATAGTGTAGGAGATGGAATAGCTCCCTCGGCCCCATCAACCATTGATATTAACACTCATGACCAGTCTTTTTTCATCTCTATCCCAATCTAACGACTTTATTTCTTTTTGTGTTATTTTTGAAGCAGAATCCCAAACTTCAGATCATTTCCTCCACAAATATTTCAAGAAGTATCTCTGGGTATTCTGGTCATGTCAGAATGGACATTTGTGGTGAAGGGGGTCAGAGGGGAAGAGATCAGGATTGTTCTTCGAGGCTTGTGCATGTCTCCCACATTCAGGCAGCCCTGGAGCCTTTGTTGAGTGAATAGGGATCATTTATGCATGAAGTCCCCCCACTCTTCCTTGAAGAATATTATATGTCCACTTGTTCCAAGAAACCTTTGAATGAATCCCATACATTTGTGCTGTATAAAGTATCGGGTCTAAAGTTACCTCTTCAAACTTTAGAAGGTGACCTACAATTTACAGTTAAGATTAAAATTTTTTGTTTTCATTTTAAAAAATGAAGTATGAAAATAGTCTATTAATGTAGATTTTTTAAATGGTGATTTTACAGTGTTTTTTTTTTTTTTTTAATACAGACAACTTTGCAAACTCTTTTTTGCTCATTTTAATTTGGCATTGAAGAATTAGTTACATTAGTGAAAATTTGTGTATTTACATACTTGACTAAGTTTTATTGGACTTGGAACTTTTTTCCAGGTGTTAGCCAAACCTTTAAACCTTCAGGATCAAGACCAACAAAACCTGGTGATGCAAGTCTTGAAGCTGGTCCTCAACAGCCTTAACTTCGACTTCATCGGCAGTGCGGCGGACGAGTCTGCAGATGACCTGTGCACGGTGCAGATCCCAACAACCTGGAGAGCAAGTGAGCTCCAGGTCGAGGGCGAGGGGCGGGCAGTGACAGGCACGGAATTAAGTTGCCGGGTTCCCTACGGGCGGTGATCCGCATTGTTTGCTAGGCAGTCAGAAAGTTCAAAGGGGTTTGTAACCCCAGGTATTGAAATGCTTTCCCCAGTTCACCTCAGAGTAACCTCCATACTCTGATTTTGGAAAGAAGTTAGAGGGAAAACAGGTTGGAGAGGGAAAATGAGTTCTGTTCTGAAACTCAGGATAAACAGAGTGGGAGAGGATACGATACTTGACAACCAATAGCGACGTATTTTTCAAAGTTATAAAGAGAATGAGAGAGCAGCTGACTTCCTCACAGAGGAGGGCATGGAGGAGAGCAAGGTCATGGCTCTCCTGTATCCTGGAGAAATGGTGGCAGTAGGGTGTTCTGGAGCCAGACTGAAAGATCAAGCAGCAGACGGAGTGGGGCTGGTGGGACTTGGTCACTAGTCCTGGCCACATTGCCCGGGTCTTCTCCGCCACTTGGGCGGCTAGTGTCACCTTTTCCCTCTCCCCTCCGCACACATCCTGCTCATTTTCCAAGACCAGACTCAAGAAATTAAACCAGAGAGGTTTCACATTCAAGGATATCAGATACAGTGGGGAAACACCATAGGTGTTACGAAAACGATTATGGAAATTAGAGACTAGAACAAAACAATTAAAAGGGATTTCCCACCTTGACTATGGTTATGAATAAAAACGTGAGCCGATACATCTAATAGAAATCGTACAGACTAAGTGCGAGCACACACGCGCACACATGTACATGTCAAATTGGGAAATCAGAATAAGGTTAGTATTTTTTCAATGTCGTTTCCTGCATGTGATACTGTATTGTTGTTTCCTAGGAACTTACCATTGGGGGAAACTAAGTTACGGTGCATGGAGTCTCTGGTATAATATTTCTTGAAATTGCATATGACTCTGTAATTATTTCAAAAAAAATTTAATGAGGCAGAGTTAGTAGAAACAAACTTAAGAGTAGAAGTAAACTTTGAAAAGGATAATTATTGTTTCCAGAGGTATAAAGAGGTAATTCACCCCTGAAACAAGAATAGGATATTGTTTTTAAGAGGAACATGCAGAGAATATTCCAAATGTAAAAGATGCCAAATTACTAAAAGTAAAAGAGTTGGCAGATAAAGTTAAGGAAACGTATGACAACATAGAAAAAAAAACAAGGATAGCATCAAAAGGAGATCAAAATACAAGACTGTTAGCGCATAAAATTAGGTTTGGTATCTGACTAGTAGGAGTTCGAAAAAGAAGACAGGAAAACCAGAAGGAGGTTTGCAAACAAATAATAACAAAAAATGTTCATAGCACTGAGACATAAATGATTAGATTGAAAGGTCCCATCAAGTAACCAACAAAATGAATGGAAAAAATATACCCAGCTTCATAATCATGACATTTCCGAATAATAAGGATGAAGAGAAGAACCTAAATCCTACCAGAAAGAAAAATGGTACCTCATCTACCAGGAATTGGGATCCAGAAGGCTATTAACCTTCTGGACAACCCTGGAAGCTAGGAGACAGTAGCGTGATATCCTCAGACATTTGAGGGAAAAGTATTTTCAACCTAGATTGAAAGTGTCAAGTGTAAGATAGAACAAAGACATTATCAGACTTGTAAGTTCTCCTGAAATTTATCCCTTATGTACTTGTTATCAGGAAGCTACTTGCTACACAAGCCAAAGAAGCGGAAGGAACAGGGTGTGAGAAAGGCAGCCTCAACCCAAGATGACAATGTATCATCATAAAGGGGAGATAAATATGTAACAAATTTAGAAATAACCAGTCCAAGTTGAAGGCTGTAGGTGAGAAAATGAAAATGATAGTTGTTTGATGTTACTGATCCCATGGAAAATGGCATGAACATTGTGTAGAGCCGTCAAAGTATTTGTAAAAAATTAGTGACAGATAGATACACAACTTAAGTACAGAGAAGATGGTCTGATTAAATTCAGAGTGTTAGAAATGTGATGGAATCCTTGCCGCAGCGGTTAACATTGTTTGCATCATCACAATAAAGTAAATACTTAGAATGGATTTCATCTTAAACTGGTATAAAAGTGGATGGATTGTGGAGAGAACGGTGAGGTAGCTTAATGTCCAAAGTAAAACAAACAGTATGTAGCATGCTGTTTGCAAATATGTATGTAAACAGAGCTGAGTTGAAAGGTGGAAGTGAGGTAGGGTACCACTTTTTTATTATACACTTTTTACTTTTTGATGCTGAAATGTTTAATGTCTATATACTTTAATATAATTGAAAATATAAATGACTCTCCCAGTAGGAACTATAATACTACGTAGAAATAGGGAGCAATCTTAGCTCATTAATTGCTGTCTCTGTATTATTTCATCTTTCAAAAGGAAGGAAGTGGGAATTAAAAGGAATCAAGCCCAGCTAGGAACGGGCAGCCACATGAAGAGACCTGGGAGTTCTTGATTTGTGTGATCCTCTTTGTTAAGGAACAGATGGCCGTAGTTTTCTATATGAGTTAACAAGTGTTTCCACTTGGGTTAGCTTTTGTGTAAGGTTGCAGGTCAGCAATGTGTGAAGACCACAAAATTGAAAGGAGTGGTACTAGAAAATAACTTTTCTTCTAGTTTTCCTGGAACCGGAAACATTGGAGCTTTTCTTCAACTTGTATCATTCACTTCCACCACTACTGTCCCAGTTAGTAAGTAAAAATCATTTATTATTTCACTAACAAGTACTAGTGATCTTTATCTCAGGTCGTTACAGGTTTACTTGGGGAAGTTCTGTTTCTCTTCTTGACTAGGGATATCTCACAAGAAATTCTTGCACTTCTGGGACTTGTATTGCTGATGCTGACACTGTTGGTCAGACTCAGTTTATAGTCAATGGTGCGGCCAACATCTTGGGGGGCCCAGGACCGACTGCTGTTGCTGTAGTTCGTGCTTCCCAGTGTATCTTCCTGCCTCCTCCATCCTCGCCCACACATCTGTTCCCTTCCCGTCTTTCACCCTCTGGCCAGTTCTTCCCCAGCTCTGCCCGTCCCCCGGCGCCTGGCGTGCCCGGCATGCCCAGCAGCCTGGTGGTACCTGTGAGCCACAAATAAAGATCTGCACACTCGAGTTTGTGCACATCCCTCCGGCTGTTCATTTGTTTTAAAAAATCCACTTCTATCATGTGGTTTGAAAATGCTTGAAACTCCTTGGTTATAGAGAACCTTGAGACTATGAAGCCCATCTTGGTGGATTTTTCAGCCAGGCACGACTGAAAAAGACAAAGGAGAGAAGAGAAAGTTGTCTTTAACATCTAAGCTTGCAGGAGTGGAGTTGGGGGTTCTGATACTGCCGGGTCCTGAAGAAGGCGTTTCAGGTTCCAACTGCACGTCAGTGGCGTGTTTGTTTAGATGCGTTACTGCCTGGAAGGACAGACAGATTCATTCACAGAAGGACTCTTTGCCTTTCTTTTCCTTTTCTTTGCTTTTTTTTTTTTAGAGCATATCTCCTGTTGAAGTTAGGATTTTAAGATGGTGGTTTTTAAACTGCTTTAAAACCCCCGGGCATTTTGCTTTCCAGGTGGTGCCAGAGTTCCCGCCTTCCGTCTTTTAACCAGGATAGTCTTATTTTCAGTTGTTTAAAAACCACGGTTTCGTGTACTGTTATATTTTTGGGGGAAAAAAATAAGCTGCTGGTGCTTAGAAAGAAAAGTGGAATATGACTGGCTTAAGGAAAGAAGCCTTTATTGGGCAGGCCCTGGTAAGAAGAGGTGCTCATGTCACTTTGTCCTGCAAGTGGCCCTGCAGGGTGTCATTGTCCTCACTCTGAAGATAAGGAAAGGACCAGGACTGGCTCTGGTGACTTTCTCCAGGGCAGCCAACTGAATATTGCAGCAGAGGTTCAAACCTAGGTGTTTGGGTCCCTACACTTGGGATATTTTTAATATACTAGAGGTTCTCAGACCTCCTACACATCAGAATTGCCTCAGGTTCTATGTTTGTTTTGTTTGCATAACAGTAAAGACTGTGGCAAATGGGACAACATCTGAAAGTGTCATCCTCTGATTTTTGTCTTTATTCTCACCCTTGCCACAAGAGCCATTTTGTGTGAGATTGACATATTTAAATATTGACAGTAAATTCTAATATTTAAAAAAACGAGCAAGCAAATGTTATGTGGAACAAAACCAAACATGTATTGGGCCAGCTTTGATCTAAAGGCCTCTCATTTAATGGCTCAGTGGTGGGATTGGAACCCAGGTCGTGAAATTGTCTGGAAAAGTATCAACTTTAAGAAGATAACTAGACCATAGATTCTCAGTAGGAATTTTTATAGAGTATCTCCCTCTTCCAGCAGTGAGATACTCTTATCTTGTTCCTCTAGATATAAATGAATGGTAAGATAGTCTATCATCAAATACATTGGGGACATGATAGATTAAGGGAAGTTCTGGGAGCCCCCCACCCCCCATTAGATATCACAGTGCATAATAGGTGGTGTTTCCCAAACATTCCACCACAAAACCATATGTTCTTCTTGGTAGAACACCTGGTCCATGGGTTCACAAACAGAACTGGTCATTAGAAGCAATTGAAAACCTTTTGAGTGTGTATGTCCAGGCTCGGCTGTGGGCAGAGTTGGTGCATGAAGGAATACTAGGAGAAGGCACACTAATAAAAATATCAATGGTGGAATGGAACAGTGGTGGGTGGTGGTGGTGATTGATATATTAAATTTGGGGCTTTCATTATTTTCGGATTCTGTAATGCTTTTTTAATCACAGCAATTAAAAATATTTTTCATGTAGAGACTAGTGCTCCTTACATGTGGCCATGGTTCCTTTTAAAATTGAAATGACTTCTGTCGTTTTCCTTTTTCAGGCACTTTCATGTTTAGTGCAGTTTGCTTCTACAAGAAGGTCATTATTTAACAGTCCTGAGCGTGCCAAGTACCTTGGCAATTTAATTAAGGGAGTAAAGAGGATCCTTGAAAACCCTCAGGTATTTATGAAGAAATTTAATTAATGCTTACCTTACAGACATATACATTTTTTGCTGAAAGGTGCAGAATAAACTCATGACCTATTATGATTCTGGATGAAAATAGAAAGTCTTGTATTCCTCTCCTACTGCTCATTTGTAGCTGAAATGGGCACTTTGTCCAACACACCTCTGTGTTCTTCCTCTTCTGCCTTTTCCATTCTCATATGACAAGGTGAGTACTTGTCATATGTCATGTTATCCTTCTGCTTTCCACTGTTGTACTACATTTCGTTGCTCCTTCAACTACTGAAGGGATCAATTCATAGTTAAATCTGCCGCCCAAACTAGAGGGCTTCATATCAATCTGAATGTTAACACTGGAACAGGTGGTTTTAAATTATGAAGTAATGTCCTTTTGCCCTCTTGTGGACAAATAAGAGCTTGTAGATTCTAAAATCTGCTTTCTGCACCAATGGCAGAACTTCAACAGCAGTGTTCCTTTCTGAGAATTGTGACACCATTACTTAGGGATTTTGCATGACTGTATAAAATGTTCTGTTGCACTGTTTATATTTTGTGCTTGGTTTTAAATGCCTGTCACAAAAGTACAGATTTAAAAGGTTAAAAGATGACTTCAGGTTAATGTAAATCTCTTGGTTACTACATAATATATCTGCACATAAAATGTTTTTTTTAAAGAGCAGTTATTTTCACAGGTTATTCTTAGGAATATTTTGTATGTTGCACGTTTGCTTTACCTTATTATTAATTGAACTTAATGGGGTAACATTGGTTAAGAAACCAGACAGGTTTTAAATGTACAACTCAATAGAATGTCATCTGCACACCACTTTGTGCAACCATCACCCCACTGAAAGTCCCCTTCTCTCCCCATTTTCCCCTCCGCTCACCTCCCCTACCCCCTACTCCCTTTCCCTCTGGCGGTCCCCACACTGCTGTCTGTGTCTGTGTATGACATGTCACTGATTTCCAGCAAGTCCCTTCACCTTCTCTCACCCAGTCCCCCCACCCTGCTGTATCTTTTTAATTTAGCATAACTAAACTTTACATGTTTTGTTGATAAGTGGAATTTTACCGGTATACTTTAATGTTTTTAGTTTTAATTACTATCATCAATCAATATGTGGAGGGTAATACAATAATATATAATTTTCTTAATTGATTTAACATCCAAATATTGATGTTTCACAGCTGTAAAAGTTTGTTTGAATATTATATTAACTATTTTCAAGGTACAAACAAGTGTTAACAGAACTATGAGTACATAGTTTTGTCCTGAATAATTAGACACTATTTTATATTCTTTTCTTGAATGAAATTTCTCACACACTCTTTCACTAATAATTGTGTTTCATGCCATCTGCAGTGCAAAGATAAAAACATGCATGCTCTATCTTGAAGGATCTCATAGACAACTGGGGACACCTTTTTGAGTCTTTCCTTTTAACCCACTCTCCCCCAGAAGTTATTTCTGTATCTTGTAGTATTTTTGTTAAACCTGGCACTCTGCATTGCAATAATTTATTTGAAGGACTCTTCATTTAGCAACAGAAAGATGCTTGAGGGTACAGTGCCTATAGGTTCTCCATAAAACTTTGTTGAATTAAAAGAAGTTTTTATTACTTGCATACGCAGTGCACACACTCTATTTATCTTAAGTTCAGGTGGTATTGCTCTTTTCCAGGGTTCCAAGAGCCCAGTCTTATTTTTCATCTTAAATATTTTCCAAGTCTTCTGTTAATTTCTGTTTAAGCCACACACACATGTGCAGGTACACATATTTTTTGCATAATGTAGTGGGTTCTTAAACATTGTAATTTAGCTACCATGGTGCACAGTTTCCTGCAAACCTCTACTCTGGATTCCTTATTGTTAGTAATTGATGCCAACACTAAATCCAGCAGAAATTATTTGTTTTCTTTCATTGTTGCCTACCCAGTTGATACAAAATACCGTAACACCCATGAAAACTGGAAGACTTAATAAAATACTCTTGGAATTTTATTGATGATCATTGCCTTGGTTTGTCTTTAAGCATTTTTAAAAGCTTTTTTTTTTTTTTTCTTTTTTTTTTTTGTCTCATATTTTAGGGTTTGTCTGATCCAGGTAATTATCATGAATTTTGTCGATTTTTAGCTCGTTTGAAGACAAATTATCAGCTGGGAGAATTAGTTATGGTGAAGGAGTATCCTGAAGTTATCAGATTGATTGCTAATTTTACCATTACTAGCCTACAGGTAAATAGAAATATATAATGGATGTTAAACTGTAGGTAACTTTAAAACAATTTCTTGGTAAGATTTGGTAGGGATTTTTAACCTCTATTAGAGAACTTGGCTGAAAATGTTCATTGTGAGGTTTTAGGTTTAAAAAGTTCATTATAACATTCTTATTAAAAAATTTTAGAGGACATCTACATATCTGCTAATTGAAGAATGACTTGAGAAGCTGTAGTAACATCTATGAAGAAGTACAGAAAAGTTGTTACACATTGGTTTTGGGGAAAATTGATCAAGTTTGAGGGAAGGTTTTAAAACCATTTTTTCCAAACGATATCAACTCTGAAAAACCACTCATGGAAAGATGATTAGAAGGGAGTCAACTAACATTTTAATAGTGACCATTTCTGGGTGGTAGAATAATGAGAGATTGTTGGATTCTTTTTTATACATTTTTTTGCAGTTACAAAATTTGCTATGGTAAGTGTTCATTGGTTATATAATCAGAATAAAAGTTCATTTTAAAATCTGCGTTTAGTCATTTTGTCCCTGTGATTCTTAAATAATGTTTGCTTTATCTCTTTGTAGCATTGGGAGTTTGCTCCCAACAGCGTTCATTATTTACTAACTCTGTGGCAGAGAATGGTGGCTTCCGTCCCTTTTGTGAAATCCACTGAGCCCCACCTGTTAGACACGTACGCGCCAGAAATCACGAAGGCCTTTATCACTTCTCGGCTGGAATCTGTTGCCGTCGTGGTGAGGTATTGAAAACTAAACATTGCTGTTGAATTTTCATCTTTTGCATCTTGGAATTTTTTAAATTATTTACCTACTGTAAAATCACCCTTTTCAGTGCACAATTTTATGAGTTCCGACAAGTTCATACAGTTGTATAACTATCATCAAAATTAATGGCTTCATCATCCCCAAAAAGTTCTTTCGGGTCCCTTTGTACTTAGTTCTTTCCCCACCATTAGCTGCTGGTGGTGACTGATTTGCTTCGTTTCCCTATAGTGTTTGCTTTTCCAGAATGTTATGTCAGTGAAATTATATAGCATAGCCTTTTAGTCTGGCTTCCTTCACCTTGCATAGTGCATGTAAGATTCTTCCATGCTGAATCCCTGGTTGTTTCTTTTTCTTTGCTGAATAGTATTCCATTCTATGGATATATCACAATTTATTTACGCCTTCACCTGTGAATGGATGTTTGGGTTGTTTTCATTTTTATCAATTGTGAATCAAATAGCTGTAAATTTCCCTTTACAGACTTTCGCATGAACTTAAGTTTTTATTTTCTCTTGGGCAAATAGTGAGGTATGAGACTCCTAGATTGCATAGTAAGTGTGTGTTTTACTTAGTGAAAAACTGCCAAACCCCTTTCAGAATTAGCTGTATACTTTTGCATTCCCACCAGTTGCGTATGAAAGACCCAACTGTTCTGCATCCTCATCAGGACTTGATATTGTCTGTTTTTAAAAATTTAGTCATCGTAATGGATGTGTAGTGCCACCTTGTTGTGGTTTCAATTTGCGGTCCCTTAACGACTAATAATGAGCATCATTTTATATGCTTATTTATCATTTGTATGTGTCCTTGGCAAAGTGCCTGCCTGATCTGTTGTTCATTTTTTTATTGGGATATTTTCTTGTATTGAAATTTAAAAGGTCTGTATATTCTGGTCACAAGTTTTTTTGTCATGTGTGTTTTTCAGATATTTTCCTCCAGTTCATGCTTGCTTTTTCATTTCCTTAACAGTCCTTCAAGGATAAGGTGTTGTAAAGTTTGATGAAGTTCAATTTATTCCGTATTTTTCTTCTAAAAGTTATATATTGTACTTTCCAAATTAACATTGTCTATGATTCATTTTGAGTTAATTTTTGTATGTGACGTGAATTAAGGTTTGAGGTTCTTAACATTTTTCTTTTTTTTTTTTTTTTGCATATGGATGCCCAGTTATTCCAACACCATTTCCTATATATATATTTTTTTCTTCATTGAATCGCCTTTTGCTTTGTTAATTTTTCAAAAAGTAATTGACCACATACATATGTTTCTCCTGCTAATAACTATCTTGGTTTACTCTTAACCTTATAATAAGCTTTGGAATCAGGCAGTGTGAGTCTACCACCTGAGACTTCCTTTTCCAAAATTATTTTGGCTCTAGTGAGAATAAATCTACAATTATATGCAGTAATATGGGTGAATTCCACAAACATTTTATTCAGTAAAAGACAATAGGCTGTAGACTTCCACAAAGTTTAAAATCAGGCAGAATTAAACTATGCTGCTCCTTTGGGTAAATAAGAGGGAGCTTTTTAGTCAGTAAGGAAGTTTGTAAGATACCAGATACGTGCTGGGTTTTGTTCTGAGTTCCAGTCACGCTGGTGTGTTCACTTTGTAAATATTCATGAAGCCGGGGACCCCTGAGTTGTGAGCTCTTCTGTATGGGTGGTACGTATCATTGTAAAATTTGTATGAAAATGAGGAAGCCAAAAAAATTATTTCGGCTTTTTTACTTCCTTTGTTTTTCCATGTAAGTTTTAAAATCATCTTATCAGTTATCCACAACTAAATCCTGGTGGGCTTTTTTTGACAGGGTTTGCATTGAATTTATATTTTAATTTGGGGGAAGAGTCTTTTAGCCAGTGAGCATGTTTATCTTTTAATTTATTGAGCTCTTCTGTGATTTCTTTCATCAATGTTTTGTAGTGTTCAGCCTTCAGCTCTTCCATATGTTTAATTAGATTTAATTAATATTTTACGTTTTCTAATGCTTTTGGAAGATACTGTTTTTTAAATTTCAGTTTCCAGTTGTTCATAACTAGTATATAGTAATGCAGCTGAATTTTGTATATTGATCCTGTATGCCAGGATCTTGGTCAACTTATCTATTAGTACAAGTAGCTCTTTTGGGTATTTTTAAAATGTATGTAATCATGTCATACTCAAAAACAGAGGGTATTGAAAGAAATAAGACCTGTGCATGGTCAAAACAAAAAAAGAAAAAAATCAATCTACTATTTAAGATGAAAAACTCCGAAAAGAATTAGTTGTAGTTCCAGTAGCTTAAAATAAAGTTGAGTTGTATTATCAGAGCAGGTAGGATCTGACTCAGAAACCAAATTCATTTTTTACTATGGGTTTGGCACTGTCTCTAGGGCAACTTTCACAAAAGTGAGTTCTGCAATACACCATTTCTGTGATATATTTCACAAAAATAGCATTCCAGAGTAAAATAAGGATTAAAGAAGAAAAGAACTGCTTAATTTGCTACAATATATCTCAAATACTATCATTTAACATGTAATAATTATATGAGCTGTGGCATATTTTAAATTTTTTGTATTAACTCTTCAAAATCCAGTACGTACTTTAAATATGTGTAAAAATATGTATGCATGTACACGTATTTTTTGCATGTGTTTGGTAATATTGCAATTCATAATACTTAAAAGAATGTTTCTTTAAACAAATGAATTAACAAGCATTTTGAAATAATGAAAAGAAAACTTTGTATTAATATGATTTGAGAAGCTAACAGAAGGCAGTAATTAAATGGTGAGTTGTCTGGATGTGAAAAAAAAAGTACACATTGGTGGTTACAGAATAGACAGGGGGATGTTAAGAAGAATAAAGGAAATGGAGAAGCCAAAGAACTTACATGCATGACAACATGGACATGAACTAAGGGGGACATTGCCAGAGGGAATAGGGGTACTAGGTGGAGAGGAGCAAAGGGGGGAAGATTGGGACAACTGTAATAGCAAAGTAAATAAAATATATTTAAGAAAAAAAACAAATACAGATAATTTGTTTTTTATATCCCAATCTATTTTTCTTGTATTCCTTTGTCCATTATGGAATTTTATTTCACACACATAGTTGATTTGCAGTGACTAAAAGGAATCACCTTCTAACATTGCCCACTTGCTCTTGTATCTGTAGAGATCACCTGGATGACCCTCTGGACGACACAGCCACCGTGTTCCAGCAGCTGGAGCAGCTGTGCACAGTGAGCAGGTGTGAGTACGAGAAGACGTGCTCTCTCCTCGTGCAGCTGTTCGACCAGAATGCCCAGAATTACCAGAAGCTCCTGCACTCTGCTTCTGGGACAGCAGTGGAAATGGCCATCCAGGAAGGTCAGTACGTTCATTCGTTGCGTGGCATTATGTTGACTTTTAAGCAGTTTCATTAAGCACTTAAATAATGTTATGCGAGTTACTTTCATATATTTCCCCCAGTTCCTAATCCCTAATAAGCTGTTGTTTTAACCTTCTGGAGATTTGGTGGCTTGTTGGTTAATTTTCAGTTTTCCTTTATAGGAGACATTTCTCTGTTGAATCAGTATTAAGAAAAGCTGATAATTGATCATGTTCTTCTCTGTTGTGGACTGCAAATTCAGAGCCCAGTTTCAGCCAGTAGAAAATTCTCTTACGACCTCATCATGGATTTGCATTTGTGCATTAACCTTCACCATGGCTTTATTTTATGATGATTATATTTTAATTATTTAAGTTTACAAATCTCGCTATTTTTTCTTTAATCCTTTATTGAAGAAGGATCTATCCATCTATTTATTTATTTAAATCCTTTCAGGGTCATGGCAGGGAATGGAAATAAGTAATACATTTTTCAGATTTTTTTAATGGGATGAATTTTGAGAATGGAACTGGCTTTATACATTTCTAAAAGAAGGCACTTTAATTATAGTTCAAGAATTTTCTAAAAATATCTGTATCTCTTATCTTGTTTCAGAAAGTGAGTGGTTAAGGGGTGATAGTGAAATTTCCTTTCAATGATTTTTTCATCTAAACTTTTTTGTAAAACATATTTCAAAGGTTATCCTTTACATTTATGTAATCTCTTCTTAAAATGCCTTTTGTTCATTATTTTTTCTTTTTTTGTGTGTCACACAATTCTGCCAAGGGACTCAGCAATGGAGTAGTTAACCTTCTACCCTTTAAATGTTCTCTCTTTTAGTTGGATTTCATTATTGATAAATTGGGGAGAACTAGTATTTTTTGCAGTATTTAGTCGTTTCATGATTGATTTCTTTTCTCAGTAGCATTTTGAAAATTATTAAGTACCCAGTACATATAAGACGGCATTTACGTATCTTAAAATATAGCGACCACCAGTAACAAACACCGTTAACTGTCACACAGCGTAAAGAAAGGTTGGCCCCACTAACTTTGCTGTTTACGCTTTGTTCCTCTTTCCATCCAGCAGAAAATACCTGCAGTCTTGAATTTTTGTGCATGTTAATTAATGCCTTTTCTTCATACTTTTACTGCATATTTACGTATTCTGAAAGTAATACTTTATTTTGGCCAACCCAATAATACTGTATAACGATAAAATGAACGAGCTACAGGTATACTTACAGATGAATGCCAGATGTAAGATATTTAGTATGTCAGGGGATGGCAATTCTTGGTAAACTATGAAATATTTAATAAAGACCCAAAACAATTGAGGCTGTTTAGGAGCATGTGATATATGTACAAGTGATAAAATGAAAGAAAAACGTCAAGAGAATGTACGCTCCAAACACAGGATCATGGTGGGAGGTAAGGAGACAGGCTAGGGCGGGCTATGAAGGTAGGAGTGAGTGTACTGGGAAAGCCTGGTTCGTTAACTGTGTAGCTTATGGGTGTTTATTATATTTCATACATACATTACTTACATGTTACCTATCTATAAATATTAAATTACAGTGTATTGGGTTGGCCAAAAAGTCTGTGTAGTTTTTTCCCATAAAAAACACATTTTTCATTCTCACCAATAGCTTTCTTGATGTAGATATTTTGAGTATGTTGGCTGTCTTCTGTGTGATACAATATTAATTGTTCTCAGTTAATGTCTTGATTTGATCCCTGTGAACCCCAACTGGCCTGTCCCACTGTGGAGCATCATCCAGTGAGAAATCTCTAGCATGAAACTTCGAAAACCACTTTTGACACATTCAGTTGGTCACAGCACCTTCTCCATACGCTGCACAATTTTTTTTTTTGAGTTTTAGTTGCATTTTTACCTTTCTTGAAATGAAAGAGCATAATATGCCGAAAATGCTGTGTATCTTTTTTCATCTGCATTATTAAAATGACTACACAAACATTCACCAATTTTGAGAAGTGTTTTTAGTGCACACTGACTGGTACAACAGCTGTCACAGTCCAACAACGTTGTTTCAGGACAACTAAACACTAACTACAGCCACCCAATGGGAACAATTGAACAAACATTTTGGTTAACCCAAGATTCAGTAATGAAACGAAATACCTGTTTTACTACAAAAGGGTATTTCCTAGAAAAGGGTATTAGCTGTTGAAGAAATATTAATGGCTGGCTGGTGTGGCTCAAGTGGGTTGAGCGCTGGCCAGCAAACCAAAGGGCCGCAGGTTCGATTCCCAGTCACATGCCTGGGTTGTGGGTTGGGTCTTGGTTGAGGGTTCATGAGCGGCCCCACGTTGATGTTTCTCTTCCTCTCCTTCTCCCTTCATTCCCCTTTCTCTAAGTAGAAATACTTAAAATATTTTTTAAGAAAAATACTAATGGAATTAATTGCACAGTAATTTACTAATGTTAACCAAAGGTCTGTGTATTGACTAAAGTAAGTCAGCTTGATTTTTTTTTAAGATTTTATTTATTATTTTCAGAGAGGGGCCAGGGAGACAGGCAGAGAGGGCAAGAGACATCAATGTGTGGTTGCCTTTCATCTGCCTCCAGCTACGGACCTGGCTGGAGGCCTGGCTTGCGAGCTGACTATGTGCCCTGGCTGGGTTTTGAACCAGCAACCTTTGGGTTGATTTTTTGATTACTATAAATTTAAGGAGTTTTTATAGTTAAAAACATAGCTTTTATAAATTGACATTTCAAAGTTTCTAATATAATGTCTGATACAAAGAATACTTTAAATAAATGTTTCCTTTCTTCTAGTCAAAAGGTCAGTGGGGCCCTTGCTGGCAGCACAGTGGATAAGGCACCAGCCTGCGAACCCAAAGGTCACTGGTTCGATTCCCCAGCCAGGGTACATAATGAGGTTGCAAGCCAGGTCTCCCGCCATGTCCGTAGCTGGAGGCAGGTGAAAGGCAACCATACGTTGATGTTTCGCTCCCTCTCTGCTTCTCTCTCTTCCTTGCTCTCTGGAAATAATTAATAAAATCTTTTTAAAAAAATGTCTCTGTAGCAAAGGAAACGAGAGTAAAAAAGGCAAACTATAGAATGGAAGAAAATATTTTTTAAAAAAGGTCAATGAGAAGGAACTTTTTCACCTTTTAAAGATACCTGTGATCTCAAAAATGATTGTTTTATATTACAAAAAAATACCTAACTTGGCTTTAGTTTATGCAGTTGTATATAGTAGTATTTAATTTCTTTTGTGCAGACTACACACTTCAGTTGGTGTTGAACAAAGAAAATTATATGCTCTTGTTATAAGTAGTTTTAATTTAGATGCATAATGGCTATTAATGTTACAAAATAAGTTTATTGTATTATGATTTCATATGTATTGTCTTGCTCTTCCACGTTTGTGATGATACCGTCATGGTTTACGAAAACAATAATCCCTAAGAAATAGGTCATTAACAGTAGTTAACGATTACTTGTGATCTATGGTAATGACTGATTTCTTTGGGATTATTGCAGATATAAACCATAATTACAGATTATTACAGCAATAATTATTTTTTAAGGGAAAAAAGAGTTCTGTGCTTGAACAGCTGCTAAAACAAGTACCCTGAACATTAATGGAAAATTAAAATGGAAATTTAGTCTTATTGTAAGATGAGATTTTTTTAATTTATAGACATGCAACTCATGTATTAGATGTTTATTGAATATATTCCTAAATACAGTTTAGATTCATGACTTTATAAGATTCTTTAAACCTTGTGGAAGTAATTCTATAACCAAAGTCACTTAACATTTATAATTTGAATGCTGCCAGTCTAAGTTGGTGTTGAGGCTTATGTAAAGATATGTGTTAGTAACACAGTTCTATATTAATCATAAAATACTTCTGAAGTACATAAGGTAACTTCCTAATACCTTCAGTTTCCTACATGGGCTTTTTTCCCTGTTACCTTTTTCACAAATTATACATTAGTAGTTCATAAAATGGAATTGCTTGATCAAATTAGTGATCTTATTCTTTTTAACCAGTTACACGTTGCCAATATACAAGGCCACATAATTAGTTAATTCTGATTTACTTATTATTGTTTTATGATAGATTGAGGGATGTGGCTACTTGCCAGGTTACATTTCAGCTTACAGGATGTTTGCCGCTTCTGTGTGCTGATACCTCCAGAAGTTTGTGGTCATTGGTCAGCTGTGGTCATGATTCCTAGTGTCCAAGGGAAGTTAGGAAGAATGTGTCATTTTTCTACTTTTTATTTACTTATCCCTCTGAAGTCTTCTTTTTTTATTACTGTCCAATTCAATACCTGGCTAAATACACACACATACACACACACACACACACACACAAAACACTATAGTTCACTGGAAAAGGTTTCCAGTACAGAAACAGCGTGGATTTCGGTATTACGAAATAGCCTGCTCACCTTTGAAAAGTTAGTCACCAAGAATAAGCACAAAATTTTTCTTCAGCAAGATAATCGGTATGTTGTTAATTATTCAAAAAAGTCTAAAAAATCCTGGAGAAGCTGATACATAGATTGATGAATACAGAGATGTAAAACAATATGCCTTAAATAAAAATCTTTCACTATAAATACCTCTCCTTCTAAGCTGTCAGTGTTGGCTGCCCTGAGGTAAGATTTGTCAAAACTGGAGTTGTAGCCATTCTGCTGCCACTGTTGTAAAGTTGAAGTTAATTTGGTGTCAAACAATGGAATTTGCACAGTGAAAATCTTGGATTTTTTTAAATTATGGAGAAATACGCAAAGAGAATAAATTATATTCCAAGCAGGGGTACTATTGAAAATGATCAGACTGGTACTATCATGACATTGGCTATTCAGAAGAGTCTGGTGATTGGGTCACACCAGCACTGACTTAAAGCCCTAGATCCAGATGTTGCATTTGTTTATTTTGTGATCAAGGCTCATTTTAGTTAAAGTTCTTCAGGGTAGATGTGATCTTCTCCATTTTTGCAGATGAAAACCCTAAGATAGAGAGGTGTAAGTAACTTAAGCAAGATCCCATAGCGAATTGGTAGACCTGGTATTCAGAGTTTTACCTGGCTCTAAAATCTGTCAGTTTTCCTGTTTTACTTACTGTCTTGATCAGCCTAAAACCCAGCTCGCCATGCTGAACCAAGTTCAGAGTAGTTTACCACTTGTCTGGAAGAATAGACCATTGTGTTAAGTTTGGAGTTTCCTGGCAAAAAAGACCTTTCTTTCTGTAATACTTCCTAAATATTTTTTGTTCTTGTTATTTCTTAGGACGTCTGGCTTGGCTGGTATACTTAGTTGGGACAGTGGTTGGAGGAAGGCTAACATATACCAGTACAGATGAACATGACGCTATGGATGGAGAGTTATCCTGTCGGTAAGTGATGGCCATGTAATTTACAGAAACGTACTAAATAGTTAAGAAATGGTCATTGAACAAGTATTGTAAGCTAAAGCATTTTGTATTTGGCCTTTGGAGGAAGGTATTCTTTTCCCTTTTATTGATGAGAATGCCAAGGCTTAGAGATTAAGTAATTTGTAGATATCAAACCTACAGCAAGTTGTTATAGTCAAATATATTTTAAACATGTTTAAATAGTGTGATGAAGGTTTAAGGTGGCTTTTTATTTCTTAGGACCTAGCAAAGCAAGCAATTGGTGCATATTGGGATGGTGGCAAAACTAGGGTGACATCCATCTGGTCAGAAAGCAACGGATAGTCAGTGGCTGAATGCAAGTTCTGTTTATGACTGTGACTAGCCTGTTCCCCTTGTGACCATAGCGTTAAGAAGAAACAATTCATGTTTCTGTTTTCACCTGAGGAAAATTCCTATGTATGAATAATATGAATGAGTTGATTTTTATTTTTAATAACAACTTTATTAAAAAAGTAATACATGTTTTTGTTGAACCCTTAAAAATTCAAATGATAAGTCATATATTGACTTGGAAATAACTACTACTGTCATCTTGCTAAAGACCTTGAGTCTTTTTGATTCATGCATAACGGTATATGTACGTACACCACATGTGTATTTTTCAACATTTTTAACCAAAAATTGTATTATGCTATTATTTTGTAAACTAAAATAGGAATAATAATAATAGCTAATTGATTTGGGACTATTACTAGGATTAAATGAGTTAATATTTTTAAATGCTTAGAGCAATGCCTGGCCAATGGGAAGTACTGTGTTATTAAGAAAACAAAACCAAACCCTCAAAACACTTCTCTTTGTTAATTTTCAAACATTTACGTGAGAGGGAAACAGTGGTCCATTGCCTCCTGTACAGATGTACTGCCCTGCCTGGGATCTAACCCACAGCCTAGGGGTGTGACCTAACTGGGGAATCAAACCTGCAACCTATTGGCGTATGAAATGATGCTTAACTAACTTAGCCACCTGGCCAGGGAGAAACAGTTATTTTTAAAAACAAAAACAAAATATTACAAACATTTCACCTAAACATGAAATTTTCTAAATGGTACCATCACTTAAATAGACCCTTGTTTGGAGAATTTTAGGTAGTTTCTCAATATTTTCTTATTATAAACTTCCTTATGGTAAATATTCTTTTACTTACAGTTTTTTTTCATTCCATACCCATTTCTACTTTTAAAATAGCTCTTGTCATTGAAATTTAAATCCAAATTTTAAATAAATATTTTTAGTTTCTCTTAGATTATTTCCAAAATTATTTTAAAATACGAATGTGGGCATTCTTAAAATACTTTGGTTCATTTTAAACTAAGTGAACAATTTACCTCTATATTTTAATAGAACAGTACAGGTTTAGTAAAGTAGATATTTAGTATACTTATTGCTACTTCTTGCTACAGTTTAATTCTTAAGTTTTGTCATTGAGTAGAGAAATACCCATCAGCCTCTTTTCCTGAGAAATACAGAAAAGGAAGCAAACAAAAGTGGGCCACATATTTGCCGAGTAGAAAATTTTACCTTTGTCTTTAAGCAGCTCACATCTGTAACTTTAAATAAGATTTCTTTTGTGTTTTAGTTTAGTCTGCATTCTTTAGCAAATAGCCTTAGGTGAAGTGCATGAGGAGTGCGGAGAAGGGGGCATTTTTAGGGAAGGAAGAACAAAGGAAAAGGAAGTAAGAGAACAAGAGAAAACAGTAAGAGTCCATCCTCATTACGCACAGGTCGCATCTTTGTGGATTTCCGTGTGCACAAATACTTCCTTGCACCCTCGTTGGCACTTGCAGTGCGGGGCGGCCACCACGGCCGGCCGTCCTGGGCAGGAGCCACAGCCCGAGTTGCCAGGGGCACTCTGTCCCGGCTGAGCGTGAGCAGAGCCCTCCCTCCCTTCTTCCTTTGGCTCTCACGCTGTAAACCTCCCTTCTGCTCTCTGCCTGGTCCGTTTTCCTTGCATGTGCGTGTCTTGGTGGTGGTTTGGCTGTTTAAAATGGCCCTACAGCGGAGTGAAGTGAGCGCAGGGGGGCTGGGATGTGCCCTGTGCTCGGTGAAGCTTGACGTAGGTCAGTGGTAGTGCCCTTGGCTGTGGCTTCCAAATGGACCAATCAACTCTATTAAATGGGGTTTCTTTCAACAGAACCACACAAAACGGGACTCACGCGTTGATCAGTTGGTGAGCATCTCGTGACTGTGGTCCCTGAAGAACCTAACCCTGTATTTCCTTTAGGAGCAGTGGTTCAAAATTCAGGAGTTCAGCTTTCATAGCAGCCTTCTAGAACACAGCTGCCATGAGGAAGACCGACCCAGTAAGGCTGCGCGTTCCGCATCTGGGGGCTTCGTCTCCAGGCGGCGTGCCCAGAGGCCACGTGGGAGCCCTTTGCCTGCGGGCAGCCTGGGGTGCTGTGGGGGAAGGACACGCAGGGAGCGCGGTCCTCAGTTTGCTTCTTCCTGTGTCCTGTTTCTTAGCAGTGCAAATCCACTCAGGGCGTATTTACCTTTTCCACATTTATTCGTGTGCCCTGGCCCCTGAGGAGCTGCTGGGGTAGCCAGAGCTTCTCCTGGTCCTGCTGAGCGAAAGAAAGGGCTGGAGCTATGGCAGGCCTCTCCTCTCCCATAGGTGAGATTCAGTTTGCTTCCGAAACCTGTGGGTCTTCCCGGGGCTGTGGCCAAGTGGTCGGGGGTGCGGTGGGGTGAGGGTGGGGGTGGGGTCGGGGGTGTGGAAACAGAAGCAGGGAGGTTCAGCATAGGACATACACTGCATGTTCCCTCCTTTATGCAGAAAAAGCATAAATATGTGTTTTAAAATGAGATTTTTTAAATTAAGTGACACATTTTATGTAATATTTTAAAATAGCAATTTCATATGCAGAAGTTCCAAGTAACTAGACATGTAATACTGTTTCCTTCTGTGTGCTGTTATACGACACCTTTCCAGCTCCTGGGAGAACACTGCCAAATTAGAAAATTGTGGAGCTTCTGCCAAAAACCTACATGCTGTTTTATCAGGAAAAGTTTAATGTTCATGAAAGCTCCCAATATTGTGATCATTATAATTAAAACAAATAAACATATTTGTGCTCAGACCACACAATTCTAATTAAATGAGGATTATTTTACAGTCATTTTCGTTTCATTCATCATGGCCAGAGGTAAACCCCTGGAGGGATTTCTGGGAATTTTGTCTTACCCTGTGTCCTCCGGTGTGCTGGTGCTGGTCGAGGGGTTGCTTCTTCCCCCTCCTCGCTCCAGCCTCTGCTGCTGCCCCCTGCCTGCCCTCGTCGCCCCTCAGCACTCTTCGAGGACCTGGACAAGTGTCTCTAGTTTTGCTGCCTCCCAAGCCCCACTATCTCGTAGATGGATGACCTGAGACTTCTGCCCCATCAGATAATGGTACTGTCCTTTCGGTTTCCCATCACACAAGGAACACATTCCAAAGTCTTTGCATGGTCCAAATGTACCGCTTCGCTGACCTGATTTCCCTTTTATGTCACCTCGATCACCCTGGCCTCCTGGCTCTTTCTGGGTGTTACTGGTGTTTTCATCTCGGTGCCCTTTTCTTGTGCCCGGGATGCTTCCTCCTGTACTTCTCACCAGTTTCTTCCACCTTTGCCCTCCCTCTCCAAAATGCCATGCTCGCCCTCCGTTATTTTTCTTTATAGTGTTTTTATCTCTTGACGTATATTTGTTTATTTCACAGTAAGGGAATAAGGAAAGGAATAAGCTTCATATACTTTGTCTACTGCGGGCTTATCATTTTATCTGCCTGGCAAACCTTAACCCTGAAGAGATTCAGAGATTTCTCTAATTTGCTGAGTGATAATAAAAGAAATTGTATACCTCTCTGATAGATTGGTACTGCTGTCAGATGAGAGCCTTTTTTTTTTTTTTACCTCAACTGAGCTTCCAGTGCTGCTCAGTGATTCTAGGTTGTTTCAGTAATTCTCACCCTCTGGCTTCCAGACACCTACAGAACTGTTTCACATGCATGTTGGGTCCCACATGTGCCTCCAATTCAGTAACTAAAATTAATTTCATGTCTTCCATCCACTCCCAGCCTTGACGGTCTTCATGTTTCTCATCACTGTTCACTCATTTGCCTGAGCTTAAATCCTGGGCCTTCTTCTTCTTCTTCTTCTTCTTCTTTTTTTTTTTTTAAAGATTTTATTTCATCATTTCTAGAAAAAGGGGAAGGGAGAGAGGCAGAGAGGGGGAGAGACATCAATGTATGGTTGCTTTTCACCTGCCTCCAGCCACAGACCTGACTGGAGACCTGGTTTGCAACCGGGTTATGTGCCCTGGCTGGGGAATTGAACCTGCGACCTTTGGGTTTGCAGGCCGGCGCCTTATCCACTGTGCTACCAGCCAGGGCTATGGGCCTTATTCTTAATTTCCTTCCACTGGCATCCATGTGGTCATCAAACTCGGTCAGTTCTACCCTTCAGTTAGTCTAGTTATTTCCACCCCCTGCCATTTTAGCCCCTGTGATCTTTCACCTGGATTCGTGCCGTAGCTTTAAATGGACCTTGTCTCTGGCTTTCCCAGGTACAGACCTGATTAAGTCATTGCTTTCCTTAAACTCCACAAGACCTTCTGGGCTATTGGGATCAAAATCAACATGGCTTTTTAGGTTCTTCATGGTCTGGCTTCTGCCTGTCTCATTAGCCTCATCTGCTACTACTGACTGTTTTATAGCCATTTTGAACTTTTTTCCAGGTGTTTAATGAGCCATGCTTTTTCTTAACTCCTAGGTAACTGCACATGCTTTCCCCATTCTCCCAGCATTCTTTGTCCTGTTCCTTTCTAGGTTAGGAATCTTCATTCATTTCTTTGTGGTGGTTATTATAGTACTTGTCAGTCTTTATTTATCGTTTTTCCTTGCATAGACAATAGATTTTGGGGAGGACTGGGAATATGCATGTCTTCCTCATTGTTGCAGTCTGAACACATAATGTACATCAGCCATATAGTAAACCCTCAGGTATTTGTGGACTGAATATTTCATTGGATATCCACGGAAATAAAACATGATTGTCCGAAATTCATGTCTTTGTATTTGAAATTGTGTGCTTATACTTAGAGCAAAATAATTGGATGATACATTTCTTTTTACTTCCTCTGTGCCCTTTATCAAAAATAATTTAATATAAAGAGAAAATAAATGTAGAACAATAAATTGAATTTGGAAGTGAGTATTATACATATAAAATACAAGTTTTGACCTTAAGCTCTTGTTAGAGGTGCCCAGAAATCTTTGAAGGACACTGTGGCAGAGACTGCTAGTCGTGCCATATCTCTTCTTCCCTTCTTCTGCAGTGATAGAATACCTACCTGATCGTGGCCACCTGAATAAAGATTAGATTTGCTAGACTCTCTTGCAGCTAGGCGTAGTGAAGTGATTATGTTCAGCACTTAGATGTAAATGAATGTAGTATGTGCAGCATATGTGAACATGTTAGACCATGAAGTGATCATATGAATGAAAGCAAGTGGAACAATACGGATGGAAAGAACCTGAGTCCCTAATACACCATGGAGCATAAACTAGTCCTGGAGCACTGCCTTTGATTTTTGCTCGAGAGACGAACATCTATATCGTTTAAGCCATTCTTATTTTAAATTTCAGACACTTCCAGCTGAGTTTCTTGTACAGCTACTAGAATATCTTTGGCAATCGGATTGTGTTCCCTGCTAGGAACTGTTTTTTACTTTCCTGCTTGGGATGTCATTGCCTCTTAGGAAAATGCAAATCAGAATCTTAACATGATTGTAATGATACCGCAACAAACTGTCTTTTGGTCTCATGTCTTCGTCAGATTTTGGAAGGTATGCTGTAAGAAGAAAATAAAAGTAAACAAGAGCAAATATTTCGAATCAACAAAGAACTAGAGTAGGAAAACAGAAGTCTTACTCAATCAGGAATTTAATAGTAAGATAGGCCTTAATTAAGTCACTTGAAATATCACCTGAATCTAGAGACAAAGTTTGATACATGTATGTCACTAAAAATTTTTCCAATGATCTGTTTGTTCACCAATACACAGACTTTATACCTTCTCTCAAAATTAGGTAATAAACATATCTTCTTAGGGAAAATTTAAAAGTCCCCAAAAACCTGGTTATAGTAATTCTAAAATTTAGTCTTTAGTAAGTCTTCCTTCCTAAAATTTCATATTAAAGATACTTGGTAAATGAAGGGTAATTTTAAGTACATAGCTTAATATATAAATACAGGAAATAACTATAAAAAATAGTTGTCAAAATATTATTTCAGAACAGTGGCCAGAAGTACTAAGTTTTCACAAGAAGTTTACATGCCATAACCTAGACATTTTGTTTCTAGAAATCTTTGGTAGTAGGAAAGAGGACAGTAGTTACATTTTACTGAAATTTGAGTTTGTCTTCAAAAGAAGATGATTAAATGTTGACATAGCCTTAATACTGTATTAACCATTACGGTAATGTTCTAAAAAATTACTTAATAACATGAAAAAATAATCACTCAAGATATATGTAGTGAGACTGAGCAATGGAATAGAATTAAAGGTTCAGTAAGTAATCTGAATGCACAAGTGTATTAATAAAGGGTAATTCAAAATAGTGAGGAGAAGAAAGAAGTGATTTTTAAGTAGCTGAGTAACCATCTGGGAAAAAATGGTAGTCCATATCTCATAAACTGTTTAAGATAAGTTCAAATATATCATACAGGTAAAGGTTAAAAATGAAACATAAAAATACTTCGGATTCAGAAAAAATTAATAAAATTTTCTGCCTAAGAAAAACAGCAAAACTTTCTACATGGCATTAAAAAATACAATAATCAAAACCAAAAGACAAATGATAAATTAGGAAAAATGTTTACAACTCAGTCACAGGCAGAGGACTCCATTTACTGGTATATAAAGAATTTGTAGTAACTAGCAATAAAAAGTCACCCAATCAAAAAAATAACAAAGGATATGAACAGGACATAGCAAAAGACATAAATACGGTCAAGTACATGGACGAATTGAAAAGCTTATATTCTTTAAGCTCATAGTTAGAATGAAATGATGTGTACAGGATTGTTAATTGCAGAATTTCTATAACAGCAAATAATTATCAACAGTTTTAGTGTCTTTCCCTCAGTAGTATAATGTTTAAAAATATTGTGGTATATTCATGTAACAGAATGTTTGATAGCTGCAAAAGAATAAGGAAGCTCTTTATGTCTAGTAAGGAAAGATCTATAAGACACTGTCAATGCAAAAAAGCTAGGGTTAGAACCATAGGTATAATATGCTCCTTATTTTTTAAAGAGTTAGGAGGAGACTATCTAGTCATACTTGCCTGTACATACACTTTAACATCCTTGAAAGGACACGTAAACTATTAACCATGTGTGTATTTGTCTTGTGCGCATATGTGGCAGGAAGCAGGTGCGTCAGGGCGGGGCACAACTGTCTTTGTGCAACTGGAGAAAGGAGAAAAAGGTGCTCTTTCTCAACAGCCTCCTCTTCTGTCTCTTAAAAAGATTGTTGTAATATGCTGGGTTTTGTTCGCACCAGGCACTGGGTTTCCATCCACTGGAAAATTTCAATGATAATAGGTAGATGATAAGGATTTCTGTTTTGACAATTCTAGACTAAACGTTTCACTATATTCAATTAAGGTTTTTCCTCTAGGAAATTTAACTTAAACCTTCAGTTTATGATTTTCTGATGATAATAATAATTGCATACCTGTGTTAAAAATATTTGATTATGTTAAGATCGTCCTGTAACTTATTTCAGGTAAAATTTTTATTATTCATGAGGAAAGTGATATAACTTGATGGGTGAACCTCTTGATAATTTGTGTATTTTGAATTCTGGGGCCCCAAAATATATTACTAAGTAAAAATGCAACGTTTAATGAAAAAGTAAAACCCAAAACTACATACTCAGTGTCATGCTTTTCCCAAAACTAAGTATTTCTTCTTCTTTTACTAGAATTGTACACGTACATAGATATTAACATACACTGGGTGTTATATTCATAATTGTATATTTATATCTGTGTATGTTAACATTATGTATATGTCATATGTATTTAAATTGTACCTTTTTTGTAAAATATACATCTGTTAGGTTTGTATGCGTGTGTGCATGTGTGTGTTTGTGTGTGTGTATCTAAGGAAAAAAGACTAGAAGGAATTAGACCAAATTGTAGTATCTCTTAGTGGTAGGATTTTAGATGGTTTTAAAAATATTTTCTTTATAAGTTTTTGTATTTTCCCACTTTTACAGTAATCATATATTACATTAACAGTAAAGTTTTAATGTTGTTTTTCTAACAACTTTCACTGAAGCTTTTTTTTCTTTCCTTCATGAAAAGTGTTTTTCAGCTTATATCTTTAATGGAGACCGGATTGCCTCAGTGTTCTAATGAGAAAATAGAGCTTGCGATCCTGTGGTTCTTGAATCAGTTTCGTAAAACATATGTTGGTGATCAACTTCAAAGAACCTCAAAGGTAGGTTTTTACTAGAGATTCAAAAAAAGTGTTTTTGAAGATGACAAAAGATATTCACATGTATATCAACTTTGAGCCGAATGATATAGTTGGACAATTTCTGCATAAGAAATGTAATAGATTAATTGGCATTGAAGGCAATATGAGATTAATTTGTTCATTTTATGCCTGGATTTGCCATTTTCTTTGAAGATTGATTGACAGAGTTAGTGAATGTTTTTATGTGACTAGTCATTAAATAGTTAAGATTATGATAAAGATTTTAATAGATTTTGCCTTACCGTATTATATTTCAGTGTTTAAAACATAAGATTAACTCTTGGTAGTTCTAGTGTTTTTCTGAACACTTATTTATTTACATGATTTTCAGTATATTTTTTGCTCATTCCTTGGCATTTTTACATGATAAATTATGATGATAGGGGAGTTAGGTATGTCTTTGAGTGGTCACAAATTACCTTCATGTGGAGAACACTTGTCCTGCAATAATTGAAAGTTCAGCTTCAGCGAATAGAGATGAATTGATCCTAAGGCATAATGAGGGGTTACTGAGGGCATGAATGTGAACCCTAACCAGATACTCAGTAGTATTTGTGACACTGAGTAAAGTCACTGAGATTTTTCTCTTTTTCCTGGGATAGTAACTCTTTCCAAAACCTCTGTAAAAAGTCTTAAGGACATTCTTATCTCCTTTGGATTTATAGTTTCTATTAGTAATGTGGAAGTTTTTCCTATTTGAAAATCTAGGATAAGCTTTTTATATTAAACTGAGCTTTTTGTTCCCTGGGAAATTTAGTTTAACCTTCAGTTCATTTATGATTTTCTATTAATAATAGTTGTAGTAAAAAAATGTTTTTTTAAAAATTTTGTTAAGATCATCCTTTAGTTATTTCAGGATTTCAGGTAGTATTTTTGTTCACTTTTTAAGAAAGAGATATAGCTAGATGCTTTTTTTGTCAAATACAATGTGGCATTTTATTTCCATTTACTATTAACATGAATAACATTTTCTTAGAGTTAAGCTACTATTGAATGAGACCATTAGGGAGAAAAAAAAGAGTAGCTAGAAATAAATGCATTAGGTTGAGACTTAAGAAATTAGAATCAGACAGAAATCATATGTTATGAATTTTATACAGGGTGCCTCTTTTAAAACCTTTAATGTGTTACTCAGAAGTTGAGTGTAAATTGAATTAATTGTCTTGTTTTAAATATACCCAAAGAGTTTGTTATTTTGCTTTTACAAAAGTGGATATTCTTGAAACATTACTAATTCAACATCTATGTGGTCTGGGTCTTAAATCAGAACATTATAGTACGTAGTAGAAAAACCTTCAGATGTGTTTAAAGTATTGGAAAAAAATTTGTAAAATAAGAGTAATTGTTTAAGGGCAATGGGACTTGGAAAATACACACACACACACACACATCTCTTTTAATATAAGATAATTGTGGGGAAAAAGAATTAGACCTTTTTCTTTTTTGAAAGAGCTTGCACATTCAGAAAAAATAAACACATCATCCAACTAATGTTTTTTTTAGTAAAACTTTAATAGTTCTGGTGCATGCATCTTCCTCAGTTTTCAAAGAGAATTTCGGTCTAAGTTGATTCACTAAGGCATTTCTTCTGCATAGTCCCAAACCAAAACCCAGCTTCCTGCTCTTCTCTTCCTGTGGCTGGTCTGCTGGTCTGCCTGGACAGGAACTGTCTTTGAGGACACGGACATGTGTCCTGATGCCCTTGTAGGAGCTCTTCAAGCTCCTGCTAGTCCTTACAGCAAGCCTGAGAGGTCGGTAGTACTGTTTTCATTCTCAGCTTCTGCTTCCCTGTCTGTGAGCTCCTACTTCCCTTTCACATCGGACACCCTTCCTTGAGGATGCACTTCTCAACTTCAGTTCTGGAAGAATTTCTCTTCTCTGTGTTCTCTAGCACCCTGTTTCCTGTTTTAGCATAATTACATGTTAGTAAAACGCATGTGGACTGTAATTTGCATTAGGACTCTTTCTGCCTTTTTTTTGTTAGCACCACCAAGTGCCTGGCATGATGCTTGTATGCTTTTACTACATAGTGATTGAATGTATGTAGTTAGTAGAATTCCATAGGATCTAGACCTCATGGTCTGATACTTTCAGGTGATTAAGGATAAAAAAGGAAAGTGATACCAACTTCACAGTGTAATTATTTGGCAGCTTTTAATGAGGGATACCGTTAAGCATCTTGAAAATGTTATAAAGCCTATATATGCAAATAATATAATTTATAGAAATAAGGTGGGATCATTGAAGAGTCCTAAGTGATAAGAAGCATGTCCTATGAGTGAGAAAGGAGAATTACCATAGAGGCAATAGGCTTCTGCTAAACAGTGTCCACCTGAGACATGGCATAGCACTTGACATGCTCTAATTTAATATCACAAAAACTCCATGGAAATAGTTGTTTTTATTAACACCCACTCCACCCCTTTTTTACACATATGGAGACTGAGGCTTGGAATGGTTAATTAATGTGTCTAACTGGCTGAACTGGATTTGAACCCAGGAGATGGAATAATAGAGCCTGTGCTATTAACCACTTTGCTAGACTGACAAAGAGAGAAGGCTCAAATCAGGAAACATTAATATTCAAGAAGCTATAGAAATCTGAGTCAAGAAGTTCTAGAAACCTGAACAGACACAGAATAACTAAAGAGACTGAATTAGTCATCAAAGATTACCCTCTAAGGAGAGCCCAGACCCAGATGGTTTCCCTCTTGAGTTCTAGCGAACAAAGAATTAATACCGATTCTTTGTAAACGCTTCCCAAAAATTGGAAGATGAGGTAACAATTCCCAGCTCATTCTAAAAGGCCAATGTACCCTGATACCAGAATCCTACCAATACATCACAAAAAAGAAAAATACGCACCAGTATCTCTTGTGACTACAGATGCAAAAACTCAAAAAATACAGATAAACCGAATCCAACAATTTACAGGTCCTTTCCCCTGTGATCAGGAGCAAGACAAGAATGTCTCTTGTGTTAAATATTGTACTAGAGGTTCTAGTCAGGAAAATTAGGCTCCAAAATGAAACAAAAGGTACCCCGATTGGGAAGGAGGAAGTAAAGCTATCTCTTCACAGATGGCATGACCTTTTATATAAAAGATTCTATAAATCAATATAAAAATCAATTAAATTTTTTTTTAATTTTATTGTTGTTGTATTACATCCATCCCTTTTTTGCTCCCCTCTGTCCCCCTCCCCACCCACCAATTAAATTTTTATGTGCTTGAAGTAACTAACCTGTAAGTGAACGAAACATGACATTTCCCATCATATAAAAAATTAAATAGTAATAAATTTAACTAAAGAGGTATAAAACTTATAAGCTAAACATTAAAAAACATTGTTGGAACAAATTAAAGAAAATAGAATAAAGGGAAAGATAATCCATGATCAGAATCAGCAGACTTAATGCTGTTAAGATCACGATACTCCCCCAGTTGATCTACAGCTTCAATAGAACATCGTAATCTTAGCTACCTTCTTTGCAGGAATTGACAAGCTTATCCTAAGATTCATATGGAAATTTAAACTACCAAGAATAACCAAAACAACCTTGAAAAAGAATACTATCTTTTCAGTTTCAAAATGTACTACAAAGCAATAATAATCACAGTGTGTGGCACTGCCTTAATTATAGATATATAGGTCAATTAAATAGAATTGAAATCCCTGGTAGAAATGCTCACATTTGTAGTCAGTTTATTTTTACAGAAATGCCAAGACAGTCTGATGAAAGAATAGTCTTTTTAACAAATGATGCTGGGGACAACAGGATATCCACACGCAAAAGAATGAAGTTGTGTATCTTCCACTATACACAAATATTAAGTCAGAATAAATAGCATTTAAATGTAAAACTATGGAACGCTTAGAAGAACATATAGGAGTAAATCTTTATGATTTTAGATTAGGTGGTGGTTTCTTAGATAGAAAAGCACAAGCAACCAAAGGAAAAAATAGATAAATTGGACTTCATTAAAAATAAAAGTTTTCGTGCTACAAAGGGCACCATCTAAGAAAGTAAAAATGCAACCTGCAGAATGGGTGAAAATATGTGCAAATGATTTATCTGACAAAGGACTTGAGTCTAAAAATAAAGAGCTCTTAAAATCAATAATAAAAAGATAACCCAATTTAAAATGGAAAAAGGGTTTGAATAGATATTTCTCCAAAGAGACAGGGATGGCCAGTAAGCCTATGGAAAGATGTTTAGCATCACTATAATTCATGGGAAATTAAATCACTGTAATTCAGGGAAATTCATGTCAATACTGTAGTCAGATACCACCTCACCCTCCCTAGGAGGGATGTTATCATAACAACAGATAATAACAAATATTGATGAGGGTGTAGAGAAGTTGGACCTGTGCCTATAGTGCTGGTGGGGATGTGAAATGGTGCAACTGATTTGTAAAACAACCGGCAGTTTTTTTAAAAGTTAAGCATATGATCCAGCAGTTCTAGTCCTTTGCTTATATACCCAAGACAAATGAAAGCACACACCCACGCAAAAACTTCATACAACAGTTGACAGAAGCATTCTTCCTAATAGCCATGAAGAAAAAGACAGCACTGTCTGTCAACTGAGGAATGGATAGGTAAAATGTGATACCTACGAAAATGGAATATTACTCATAAGTAGGAATGAAGTATTCCTACAACATAGTTGATCCTTGAAAATATAATGCTAAGTGAAAGAAGCCAACCACCAAGAAACAAATACTATGTGACTCCATGTATATGAAATTTCCAGAATAGGCAAATCTATAGAAACAGAAAGTAGATTGTTGGTTGCCTAGTAAAGGTAGCATTTAGTGGTGATGAAAATATCCTAAAATTGATTGTGATGAGGTTGCAAATGTCTCTGGATATACTAAAAACCATTTAATTTATGCTTTACATATTTATTTAGGTGAATAATTTTCAGCTACTACTAAAAGACAAAAACTCACTTTTAAAATGGGGGAAGGAGTTCAACAAAGATTTCAAAAGAAGCTATCTAAGTGGCCAATAATCATGTAAAAAGATACTCAACATTGTTAATCATCAGGGAAATCTAATGAAATACCAATATACGCCTGCCACAATGGCTAGATATGAAAAAGACTTGATAAAAGCAAGCCTTGAAGATCTTGTAGAATACATGAAACTACCATATATGGCTGGCAGAGGTGTAAATTGCTGTAACCTTTTTGGAAAACTATTTGATGGTATTCTGCTAAAATTGAGCATAGCCTACCCTTGAACCCACAGTTTCATTCTTAGGTATACATTTAGTAGAAATGAGTTTATATATCCACCAAGTGACATGTTCAGGAGTATTCATAGCTGCTTCATTTATAAACTCCAAGAACTGGAAACCCGAGTCCATCAACAGTCAAATGGATACATAAATTAACATACAGACATATGATGTAATATTACATAGCAGTAAAAGAAAGAAAAAACATTCTGCTGCATGCAAAAATATGGGTGAAGTTATGATAGCCAATTTAACTATAGTGATAAATTAAAATAAGTTAGACACAAGTGTATATACTTCATGATTCTACTTAATTTATTCACAGCCAAAACTGACAGGGAAAGAATCAGAATGCTTTTGGCCTTTGGGGAGGGAGAATGTATTGACGGAAGTTGAGCAAAGAAACCTCCTGGGTAGCTGTAAATACTTTTATCTTGATGGGAGTGACATGAGTATACACATATGTAAAAATCCACTCAGCTTAGAATTATTTAAGCACCTTGTTGTATATACACTATACTTCAATAATAGGAGAGAAAAATAAGAAAATGAGACAATTCAGGAAGTGCCAACAGTGGGTAAATAAGATATTAGTTCCAGTAAGAGGAAATGACTGAATACTAGAAAATTTTTTGCAGTGCAGGAGAAGAGATTGTGATATTAATGCCGGGCTCCAGCAAAGTGAGTGAAAGCAGATCCTGGGAAATTCACGTTAGCAGGGGTGGGGAGAGTGGGTGGATCCTGAAAGCTTCCAGAGGTAAATGGGTCACATTCAAAAGGTCAGGAGTGAGAATTACACTAGAGCCAAAGGACATGTGGAAGTTATCCTCGCAAATTTGAGCAAATTGAAGTCCACCCTGAAATTCTTTATCTAGGCAAACTTAAACCAGACATGTTTAGTCAAACTTGACTTCCCTCACGCTGTTTACCTGGGAGCTACTGGGAGCTGTATTCCTGCAGATGGTGGGAGTGAACCCAGAAACCAGAGGAAGGGCCTGGGGTCTGAGAGTCAGGGAACCCAGCACAGGAGAGAGGCAGAGGGAGTCCCCTTCTCCATGGTAAAGGGAAGCCTTAGACTGACAGCTGGGCCTCCAGCATGGAGGACCCAACAGGTGGGGGTGGGGGGTCACTGGCTTTTCTTCTTTCCTTTTTTCTTTTCCTTTCCTTTCCTCCTCCTCCACCCTCCCCTTCCCTTCCTCTTCCTCTTCCCCTTCCTCTTTGACCTGTTCCTTTTCCTTTACTGAGGAGTTAGAAGGGCTTTGCAGATCTGGAATAGACTTCAAGGATCAACTTGCAATAAGTAGAACATAGAAAACTGCGGGAATTTAAAAGGGAGTCAGACTAAGTGTTGGTGCAAGTAAATCCAGTTATAGTGAAAGTATGTCGCTCAGCTGTGAACGATAGCTGTGTTGTCATAAGTATGATAGAGTCAAAAGATAACGTCTAAAATTCAAGATTCAAGAAACAGCTGAGTCAGCATGTTATTTACACGCATGGATGAAAACAGTGAAGAAATAGCTAAAAGAGCGTAAAGTGGGTTTACTGAGTGTTGAAAACGGACGTGTGGGAGGAGCATGTCAGGATAGCAGGCTTTTTATTGTTACCGTTTGATTTTTCCATGGCGTTTATGTTTACTTTTATAGAAATACCAATTGGACAAGTACAGTGTCGTTGTATCCATGCAGTGACAGCGGTGAGCGCATGGTGTCATGGGAGCGCAGAGCACACGCATGTTTGCCGATGTGTGGGAAGGGATTTGCTAAGAGGGAGCGAGGTGGTGAGGCCCAGGAAAGGAGACGCTGGCAGCCGCACGCAGCCCACGCTGTATCTAGGGCAGCCTGGGTGGCAGGGGCCGCAGAGTCTACAAACTGGCCACCTTATCGTCCACTAAGTGGATTATTTCTGACATAGGTAAATCGTCTGTTCTGGAGTTCACTAACAGTCTAATTACACCATTCCAGCATGCCCTTGGGATAAAATACATTGATCAAAAGTGTAGCTAATGGGTGAATGGTATATGTAAATAGGTCACCAATTTAAAATATTTAGGGTAATCCAGGCTGTGTGGCTCAGTGGATAGGCGCCAGCCTGTGAACCCAAAGGTCACTGGTTTGATTCCCAGTCAGGGCACATAACCAGGTTGCAAGCCAGGTCCCCATCTAAGGGCACGTGAAAGGCAACCATACATCGATGATTCTCTCCCTTTCTTCCTCCCTCCCTTCCTCCCTTTCTAAAAAAATAATGAATAAAATCTTTAAAAATAACTAAAAATAAAATATTAGTGTACAATTTAAAACATTAAAATTACTAAGTGTAATAGAATATTTTTAAAAGTATATCACAATTTTTGCAGTATATTCTTTTGTACTCATCAGTTCTCTGGGAAATACTGTTTTCTTTGATCTCATGTAGAAGAGTCTACCATTTATCATAATTATTAATGGCTTCAGTTTATTGAGAACAGTTATAAATATGACATTTTAAAATGTGATGCCCATTTATTGGGAAAATTTTGTTTAAATTTTCAATCCAATTAAAATTAGACTTAAAGAACCCTTTTTAAACATACCTTTGGCTTTTGAATATTTATCAAATGTTGGAAGTTTTTAACTTAATTGTTTTTATCTGTCTTTATTTATTGAAGCCAACCCTACCATAAATACCAGTTTCACTTTGGTTGGTAACAGAAATCTCACCAATGAAATGAAATTTCAAAAGTTAGTTAAAATGTGGTTCTTTAGATCTTGGAATGTAGTTTCCTTTAAAAACAGACACACAAAGAGCTATTTCAATGACACTGATAAGCTGTAGTGTTAATAGACGTTGTCTGAGTTTTGGCCTCTTAAACCGAGACATCAGAAATGGAGGAGAGAGAAAGGTCCCTTTCCATCTTAGGAATTTAAAATTGAAATAGGCCAGTTAGTCTTAGAGATTTTTCTCTCCTTTCCTCACTCTCAGTTCTGACATCCTATCCAGCTGGCCACCACCAGAGGGATTTCATCCCCTGAAATGAGTGGTTCTTCTGTTTTTCCATCACCACTGTACAGTGAGAACACATGCACACACATGCACACACGCATGTACACACACACGCACACACCTCACAAATTTGCTTTCTTTCCAAATACCTAGCATCCACCAGAAGTCAAAAGGGAAGCATTCCAATTCATTTAAGACTGAATTCTCCTGGAAAGGATTTGCCTTTTCTAAAGAAAGTATTAATGCCAAAGAATTTCAAATAATCTAACAAAAGGAAGAAAGTAGAAAAGCAGGTAGTGTTGAGGCAGCTACTGTCTGGTCTGGGAGTCCACTGCACCATTCAGTTTCCTTTTTTGTTTTGTTTTGTTTTGTTTTTTGCCTTTTTCTTGAATCTAGCTGTTACCTAAAACTTCCCATGTTACCATTCAGGACGGTCCTTACGGCTTTGGGAAGGTTGGTTGTAAAGCCTGAGGGAGCAAAGCCAGTCATTTATAAATAGGGTGACCAGCATTTAGAGCTGCCTGGGATCGTCTGGGTTCACACTTGTCCTGGCGTAATTCATAGTTAATTGTTCTGCCTATGCTTCTCAGATGTGGCCCTGTGTGGATAATAAATTGCATGGTCACTTTATTTGTAAGTTCCGTGTTTATAAATAGGACAGGTAGTAATTCATAAGAGGGAAGGAGCTTTGTTAAGGCTGGGCAGCCAGCCCTTTTCTTGGACCTTGGCTCTTCATAGCTGAGAAGTCTTGTTTACGAGCATCCTGGACCAGTGATATACAGGCACATCGGGGCCTTGTACTTCCGTGGCATAACTTGGAATTTACACTAAGACAGTGAGAGCCCACTGATGTGTTTCCAAGTTGTTCCGAATAGAAATGGGGGAACTGCAACTTCGAAGCACCGCCTCTGCGGAGAGAGTTCCGTTGCTTGTGCGACGACTCCTCTGCTGGCCTTCCTCTCCTGTTGCGAGCCCAGCGGAGCAGCAGATGGCGATCTGTCCCTGCAGTTGCGGGCTCCCGGTCTCGGCCAGAGCATCCCTAACGGCCACGGGGCAGCGGAGCAGGAACCACCTGCTTGATGAAGCCGAAAAGCATATCATACGGGCAGCTTCGGTGGACTGGGTGTGCACCCCGGTGTGAAATCATGCGCGGGCTGCGTGTCGGGGCTCTTGGGTGTATTTCAGTTGGCACAACTGGCTGTGAGCTTGGTGACAACTTTAGGGAAAAGCATTTAGGAAGTTCAGTCACAAGGAAACTGTTTTGCTCCTAGAATTTTCACTCGGGGGAAAAACAAGGAGCAGCTTTAAAACTTTTTAAACATGTGAACATTTAAAATATTTTAGTCTTATGAGTGTATCATGCAGATTATAGGGAAAAGTACTGTAAAAAGGCAAGATTATCTTTTGATATTTGGGTATTAGAGAGTAATAATGACTTTCGACATTTTTACCAAGTGTCTTCTAACTCATACTTGAGTTACATGCCATTTTCACATTTACTGTGGAAGCGTCTCGGAACTGTCGCTGTGGTAGAGTGTTGTTAGAACTAGCTAGGGTTCCCTTCTTAGACATGGTCAGTGCTGATAGGACAAGTTAGTGCTTAATTTCTGTGTTTTATTGATCAGGGATTTCTTTTTCAATGATACATCTAATATATCAGTATTCAGGTAGGCTCTTTTTTTAAGACTTTATTTTTAGAGAGAGAGTAAGGGAGGGAGGAAGAGGAGAGAAACATCAGCGTGCGAGAGAAACATTGATTAGTTGCCTCTTATAGGGGCCGCCGTCTTGGCCCAAACCCACGACCCAGGTGTGTGCCTGACCGGAGTCACACTGGCGACTTTTTGCTTTTCAGAGATGATGCCCAACCCACTGAACCAGACATGCTCTTTTTTAAAATGATGATTTTTCCATACCCTTTCCCATTTAATTTATCTTATACAACAATATATATTAGCTTTTGAAAAAACCACATTCTATGCCTCTGCTTAACAGAAAGTTGAACACAGCAGATAGAAAGTCTGCTTATTTTACTTTTAAAATGTTTTTACTTTACGTATAAATGGATTTGCCAGTTTATATTCTTAAGTATGAACTCTCTAAGGGCATGTAAGTGTTGATTCAAGAGCATTAAGTACTAGACAAGAACGTTTGGAGAAGAACAACCTAAAGCTAAAATCCTAGCTACTGTTAATAATTGAAATTCAGATGTAAAAGAAATATAGGGATTAAAAAGGAAAACCTGAGATTGATTTTTTAAAACTGACTTTTATTATTTATTATTTTTCACACTATTTGGCATTACTTGGTATTAAGTCTTATGTGACTTATATTTAACTTTGTAATTCTTTATAAATAGATTTGTTAAACACGCATTGTCTCCGTTGTGCCCAGCATTTTGTTAGACCCTGGAGCAGTACAAAGAGAGTGGTTCTTCGTAATTACTTGAGAATTGTTCATCATTTTCTTCTTTTATTTTCATTTACTTTTTTTTTTTTTTTAAGATTTTATTTCATTATTTTTAGAAAGAGGGGAAGGGAGAGAGGCAGAGACTGAGAGAGACATCAGTGTATGGTTGCCTTCCACCTGCCTTCAGCCACAGACCTGACTGGTGACCTGGTTTGCAACCTGGTTGTGAGCCCTGGCTGGGGAATTGAACCAGCGACCTTTGGGTTCGCAGGCCGGAGCCTTAACCACTTAAGCCTTAGCCTTAAACAGTGGTTAGGGCTTTCGTTTACTTTTAATGATTATAAATTCTAAGACATTTTAAAATTTGACATCTGTGGACAAGATGCACAAAGTAAAACTCCATGTGTATTTATAGATTATGAATGATGTGTTTTGGATTATTCTATTGATTCATTTTTTTTTAAAGGAAGGTGGAAGGTAATGATTTCTTCTGGTGATGATTTATAAGTTTTCTGACTCAGGTATATTTATCCCAACTTATCTTCTGATGTTTAAAATTTTTCAATTTTGGTGCTGAAATGAGTTCTCTTCCTCATTATTGAGTGTCCAGGTAGTTATCAGTGGGCGTCTCTTCCTACACCCCCGACAGTATTCCCTCTCTCCTGCTCTAAATGCTTCAGCAGCTGGAAGGGAACCAAGTAGAGAGAGGGTCTGACCTACTTCCCCTGCAGCGACCCTGAGTCTTCCCCGAATTCATGAGTATCCCACTCCACCTCTTTCTGTCTCTGCTTCAAGGAATGCTTACCACCTGTTAGATACCGTGATGGTCCCTTGGCATGATAAGAAACGTCATTTCAGTTACCACTTTGTAAGTAAATATGGTGGAAATATTCCCAGTGGAATTTTAGGGTTAGATATAGTGACCCTGTCATAGTCATATGTTCCTTACAAAGTTGAATGGGAAATGTTATACATTTTTAACCATTTAAAATATTTTACATCATTGAATAATTCTTTACAACTATATTTATCACTTATGTGCAAATATGTTATGTATTTTTGGTAGAATAAGTATAAGGAAGTAAGTATAGAATATTATTTCCAAGGCACAGCAGTATTTGAAGAATCATACAGAAGAAATATAAAATATTAATTTGCTGTCTCTAAATTAAAATGGCAGTCAATGTATTGGTTTAGTTTTTTAAAGTACTTTCATAGCCCTGGCTGGTAGCACAGTGGATAAGGTGCCGGCCTGTGAACCCAAAGGTCCCTGGTTTAATTTTCCAGCCAGGGCTCATAACCAGGTTGCAAGCCAGGTCTCCAGCCAGGTCCATAGCTGGAGGCAGGTGAAAGGCAACCATACATTGATGTTTCTCTCCCTCTCTGTCTCTCTCCCTTCCCCTCTCTCTGAAAATAATAAAATCTTTTAAAAAAATAATGACAATGTTTATGTATTTACATATAAGAATAAATTTATTTCAAAATAAAATACTTTTAGGTTCCTTCTGTATATTTGGAAAATACAGCAAGATCCCATTAGAAGTACTTAAGTATGTGTCTGAATGGCACTGCCTTTGTTCAAATGATACTTTCAGGCATTAATTTAACATGTAGCACAGTAGGCAGTTTATTGAATGGATTTGTTTCAATGTGCTGTCAGAAATTTGTCTCTAATTATACTGTATTATACAAAGTCTTATAAATTCAGGTTTTACTACTCATAGATGGATACAGTGTGCATTTATGGTAGATTCCTACTGATTTTAGGAATGTTACGTGCTTATCATATTTTTGTTTATTTTATCAAACTAACTGCATCCAGGTTTTGCTGCGTTAAGCCTCTTCACCATGTGGCAGTAAACTAGACGAATAAAAACACTTGAGTAGTGTGGGTGATAACAGTTCATCTTTGTATTCCATCTGATACCTTTATTTTCCCTGTGAAAAGACCCCCCAATTTTTTAAGCTTAAACAAAAGGTAACTGAGTGTTCAGAGGAGGCTCCTTGACTGTCCTAATGATTAATGATCACTGAGCACTTTTGAAAGATTAGCATTTTTCAGAGCTGCTAAAAAAATATACTGTTTTATTTAATTACAAGGAAGTAAAGGCTCCTCACACTGACAGGTGGTGGAAATTAGCAGGCAGTTTTGAAATTGTGCTGTGCACAAGAAATTAGATCTCATTTTAATTCTGCTTTTCTCAACGAGCAAATGAGGTTAATGCCATACATATTCAGCTGATATGGATGAAGAAATTGATATAAAGTAGATCAGCATAGCTACAGGGCCAGATTAATTTATAGGTAAAGAGGCAGTGATGAATGAAAGTAATGTAGTGGTGGTCACTGAACCCCCTGCCATGAGGGATTCAATAGCATTAGCTACTCATTAAAGGCGTTGTCAGGGTGCATCAGATAGAAACTTGAAAAGGAATAGCCAACTAACCCCTAATTATCAAAATACAGAAAATACTAATTATACCTTAATTAGCTTTTCTTTTAATGTACTGAAATTTGTTACTTTTTGTGTGGCACAAATGGATAGTTATATCAACAATAAATAGGTTGTTTTAATAACTTTCTTTTACCTCTGGGAAAACTACACTCCAATTTTTAATATGCAATAATGCTTCTCTCTAGCCTGTAGGAGATGAAAATTATTAAGTAGCTTTATTTTTTTGAAGATTTTACAGCAGCTTTGGGAAGAATTATTTCACCATGCATCAATTACTTTTAATTGAACTGAATATTTTTCAGATTGTACCAAATGCCTCTCATTTAAGTTGAGCAGTTACAGAGTTTAAGAAAACATCATAATGAGAACTGCGTGTAACCTCTGTCATGTGTTATAAGATAAGGATGGTTATTTATTCTTAAAAAGCAACCCAAGGTAGAAATTGCAAAGGTGGTCACCTTATTTATTTCTGGTAGGCTGTGTTGCAGAATTAAAGGCTGTATATTTTAGCAACTATGCTTGTGGGGGGTTTTTTTCTTCCCTAAAATAAGACAGCTATCAAACAACCCAGTTAAGAAAGGATTTATCTATTTAGAATGGAGAGTCAGTGTTGTAGGGAGAAGCACTGTGGGCATTGAGTGAAACGGAACCCTGGCCTGCTGTGCACGCCCTACTCCTCCTGCTCCTGGCAGATCCATTCATTTTTCCTGGTGGAAATTTCCTCACCTATCAACAGGAGAGACGCCCTTTCCAGAGAAGTGTGAGGATTAAGTAAGATATGTGACCAGGACCTAGCATAGCATTTAATACAATACAAATACCTCCCCCCAATAAAGCTGCTATTACTGATCAAACTAAGCAGGTAGGGTAGAATGTTTAAAATTTACCTCTCTCTAAGTTTTCTGTAATGAGAAAGTTCTCCTTGAGAGAATCTCATGTAATCGGATTTTTAAAATATCTAATGTAATTCCTGATCCGTTTAGGAAGCCAGTTGATTCATCACAGATTGAGAACTTGGCTACAGTCCATCTTTGGAACAGATATTTAGTGACTGTAATATCAGCAGATAAACTAGGTTAACGCGTTTTCCTAATGGCCAGGCAGACAAGGGGATTAAAACTGGATAGTCTTCAGAAAAAGACCAAAGTGTGACTTCTGACGTGATCAGACCTATTCTTTGCTCAGAATCTCCTTTTTTTCAGTCCTTTTTTGCCTTTGATGCTTCGTTGGATTTGTGCTTCCTCCCTCCCTCCTCTTTGCTTCTCCACTATTATCTTTTGGGGTGTAGTCGTGAGGTACACAGGCCATTAATAGCTCTGACATTACACCTCTCCAACTTTGTCTTCCTTGACAGTAAAGTAAAATCCGTGTTATCTATTGCTCTTCTGAAAATGAATTGGATCAGTATGTTACGCCAGCACCAGTTATGTTGTATGCTTGGTCAGAAGAAATCCGATAAACAATTAAAATAGGAAAAAAGGAATGGATCCCCATAAGAGATAAGAGCAGAAGGAGCATTTTACAATGATAAAAGTATGAACAGCAACATTACCTTAAACACAAGCACCACCAGCTTACTTATTAGAATTATGAATGCTAACTAAATAAACATGTGAGAGTAAGTTGTAAAGAATGAAGCACTGTATATATCTCCATATCACAGGAAAAATGACAATAGTGTCTTTCACCTGCTTACCCCAGAACAAACAAGCAAAAACCAAACAAAATAAAACAGTTGAAACAGTAATTCTGAAGAGAAGGAAAGTGAATAGGTTTGTTTCCCCGGACAGTATAGGAGAAAGGGAGAGAATGTCAGAATTGAAGAAAGGAGTTGCGGTCATCAGGAGAGGATTTTAAAGGTTAAAAATCTCACACCGGGTCCCCAGGTCCGCAGCACGAGTCCGCCTGGAAACTCATTAGAAAGGGGAACTCTCAGGCCCGGCGGTCCCCAAGTTCCCGAGACGGACGCTCTGAGGGTAGCCCCAAAATCTGTTGTAACCAGCTCCGCAGGTTCTGAGAACCATGGAATGCTGTGTCGTTTATTGAAATCATCATAAAGAACTAAATATGTATGTTTGTAACTCCCTTCCCCTCACCTTTACCCTGAATGCCTGCTGCTGCTTGCTTTTATGTTAACCTAAGCTCTGGGGTAGGGTAGGAAAAAATGACCACTTGTCCCTTAGATGTTAAACATTGTACTAAAATATTCCAGAGGACTGTATAAGTTAAAAGGATCCATGTTTTCTCCTGAAAACCAAAATGTATATTGTTACAGGGTACGTACATAATAAACTGTGAATCACCCTGTTCTTATCCCTCCTTTTTAACATTTATTTTCACGTAAATAGTACTGAAATAAACTTAGTTTTAAAGAAATAGATATTTAAAGATAAAATTGGTTTTAAGTAAAATTTCTCTTAAATCTAGTGATTCTTTTTTTTTTTTTTTTTTTTTTTTAAAGAAAACTACAATCTGAACTACTGTCTTGAACATAGTTTTCAAATGTAACCCTGTCCTTTGGTTGGCATTGAACTACACTATGTTGCTGGCAGTCTGTGGACTCATTAATTGTTACAACTCAACACTTTTTAAGAAATGTGTTTCAGACAATAGCAAGATTAGGTCAGAAGGCACATTTGTCTCAGTTTCTAGAATCAGATTGTTTGGATTTAATTCCCAGTTCCGCTTTCTTATTAGCCTTGTGATTTTAGACAAGCATGCAGTCTCGCTGAGACCTGCTTTCTTCATCTGGAAAGTAGGAATAATAGTGCCTACCTCTTAGGACAGTGTTGGCACTAAAACAGTGCACATTAAATAGTTGGCACAGTACCTGACACGGTGCTCAATAGATGTTAGCCGCTATGATAATGACGAAGATGACAACGATGACAACAATGTGGCTGTCACCTTTCTACCCCTAACTAGTACAGTGTGTTTTAGAGTCACAAAATGTTAGAGCCTGGAAGAGACGTGAGATGGAGTTTAAATGAGCACTTCCCGTTCTGGTTTTGCTGTTTGCAAGTATCCTGAAAACAGAATTTAACAAGTTACTGAGACTTTCTTTAAAAAGGACTTTTTGTTTGTTAAATTTGAAAAAGTCCGTTTGTTGTGTTTCACGCTTGGAAATTGATCATGCTATTGGCATATTAATAGTGTTGAGGCCCTTCCTTAAATAATCCTTAGCATTTATCAAAATGACTTAACCATAGAAACCTTTTCTATTGGGAACACCTACTTCTGTTTTACAGAATACTGCCTGGGAAATGCCATCTAGTCCAACCACTTTCTTTTATTTTATTTTATTTTTTTTTAAAGATTTTATTTCATCATTTTTAGAAAGAGGGGAAGGGAGAGAGGCAGAGAGGGAGAGAGACATCGATGTATGGTTGCGTTTCACCTGCTTCCAGCCACAGACCTGACTGGAAACCTGGTTTGCAACCTGGTAATGTGCCCTGGCTGGGGAATCGAACCTGCGACCTTTGGGTTCGCAGGCCGGCGCCT